>JARKHS020005290.1:0-50000 GCA_030143305.2 Amblyomma americanum | reverse complement strand
CGCGCTCCGCTGGCTTCAAGTCTCCTG
This sequence comes from Amblyomma americanum, assembly GCA_030143305.2. Taxonomy (NCBI): domain Eukaryota; kingdom Metazoa; phylum Arthropoda; class Arachnida; order Ixodida; family Ixodidae; genus Amblyomma; species Amblyomma americanum. The sequence goes on along the minus strand of JARKHS020005290.1, from coordinate 49,973 downwards.
GTCACCCCCGTATACGGCCTACACCGCTCGGCTCTCGAAATGCATGGGCTCCGCTTGTTTGTCTTCGAAGCCGTTTATAGAACGCGAGGAATGCTTAAAGATCACGCGCGGTGCGTGCTTTGCTTCCGTCACCCAGCTGCCCCCCTCATTGCTATAGCTGCGCATACCGCCTTGTTTTTCCGCGCTGTCCGAACGTGGACATGACGCCACGGGAGCTGCTAAATAAACCTTGCCTGACTTGAGCGCGTGTCTGTGCATAGGTGCTGAGGCGTTTCCGGATTCCGCCGACTTGCGTTGGAAAACAACCAATCCAGAAATCGCGCACTGCTACAGCTGCTGCGCTGAGCAGCTTCCGAACTGTAGCGAAAGCTCGATGCTGCTATATTTGTTGCGCCGAGCTGCAGGAATAATACGGCTTCTGCGCGACTTAGATACGAACAGGATACGTCAGACACTATAAAGAAGGTGCGGAACGAGGTTTCGAAAGCGAAGGAATAAATAAAACAAAGTTACAACACGCGCTGCGTATTGCACTTGTTATGTAGAGAGTTAACAGCTACTCAGAAGTGTAATTTGATTGCGCATATTCTTACATATTCTTACACATGTACTCTTACTTTATTTAGGTCTGTCAGACGTTGCCGTGACTGGTGTATGAAAATACCGAAACAGATGTAAAATGCACGTGTTCTCGAGTTACAAAGCTGTCCAGGTTACATTCTATTACTAGATGTGGTAGCGTGTGTGCAGTAACATGCATATATAGAAGCCACTGTGCCCTACTACTTACATTCGTTGTTTATACTGATCATAATAAACTTGTTACGTGCTCATAAATTCATGATTTATGAATGTTAGTCCTTCGTAGTACGAGCCAGGGGCTGAGAAAACTGCTTCGAGACGCAGGAATATAGCTAAGGCCACCATTTCTGCTGCCAACAGAGGAGCTCTGGCGTGCGCGGGACGTTCAAAGCAAATGGTCCTGCAGCGGGCTCAGTTCGGGCTCCGCATGCATTGTTCACTTTCACTCTATGGTTGCGGGTACAAAAACAGCGCCGTTAGTAATTCAGTTTCGCGATGTAAAGTCTTTAATTGCTAAGTTAGGTCAGCGGACATCCGGCAATAGAAAATTCTCAAATGCATCGTGTGTCCCACATGACTTGGACCGCGGTACGCTCGGCATGGGGCTATAGGTGATCTGTGCGTAAAAGAAAAAGCAAGAGAAAGACAGAAATGATGTGGAGAACAAGTTATGTGCAACAGAAAGAGAAACTAGGATAAAAAGTCGGAAGCATTCATACAACATGGAGAAGCATAAAAAAACAAAAACAAGAAACCATTGCCGTACGAAATGAAGCCTCTCCGGCCAGACATTCGTGTCCGCCCCAGTGCACGTTTTCTTATATTCTGCTGGCATGAAATTGGTTCGTAACTGAGCCACTAGGCTGTTTTTACTTTGAAAGTCGCATTATGTTGTGCAAGTCTCAACAGTTATGCCCCCGGCATGGAAACTGAACAACAGCTGGCTGAAGCCGAAGCGTCAGCGTAGTGCTTGAAACACACGCATGTGCGAGTGTAACAAACAGGAATATATAAAAGAAGTGGATATTTTCGATGCTGGCTACAGTGTAACCGAGGCGCCGTGGGTGTTTTCACCAATAGTGACCCTACTTTATATGCTCCTGCTTTTGTTATTTAAGTGAACGGCTGACACATTTGAGCTCAGTTTCGGCATTCACTAAGCTGTGCTCCCACTCAGTTGACCTGTGTCAAAAAGGAACTTTGTTACGAAGTCAGTTAAGCCGCAGTGCCACCAGACTGCTCAACTGAATTAGGCCTTCGGTGAAGATGGCTTATTTGGTAGTGAACAGTCTGAAACAGCACAGTTTTGATCAGATAGATCATCACATGATCTAAATCAATGCCTGGCCTTTATTAGATATCTCACAAACGTTATAATTACAACGGCGTGATGTGTTCCTGCTCCTATATGGCATTTTGCCTCCGCCCAACGGGGGTTTGACCCTCTCACAACTTCTCCAATACGGAGTTAACGCGAACAGGGGTCTGCTTCCCGCAAGAGGGCAGCGAGATCAAATCACTGCCTGGCCATGACATTGCGCGAGCGAAGTAGGCGCACTGTTTTGACAACATCATGCTTAGATAAAGTAGCTAACCCTCACTCCCGTCATATCACAAGTTTATGATCAGTCCGCAAAATGGAAAGCAAAACGCGGAGCCCAGAAATAGCCCGAGAATAAAAACCGTTGAAACTTCAGCCGGATGTCCTGCGCGAAGCATGATTTCCCGGAAGCTAGCGAGAGGGAAAGAAAAGAAAGAAAAAAAGAAGGAACTAATGAAAAGAATGGCGCACTATTCGCCAGTTTCTTTATCGGAGCTCTCGACACGATCCCGCGGAAGTTCAGGGGTTCATGCGGGCAGCCGCGATCGAGTTTCTGCTCGAACCTCGTGCGCGTGCCTTATGTGTTCTTTGTGCGATCGAGTCCCGCAGCGTCCGCCCTTCTCTCTCGGCGGGTGTTTCGACCGCTCTCCTTCCCTTCCGCCGCGCTTCCATTCAGTCTGGCGGGATCTGTTATCGAGGCCGTCTTCCGGTGGTTGTTAAACGTGCGCAGGGTCACGACAGGTTGTTGACGACGTCGATGCGACTCGGCGGCGCGCCTGTCGTGGCGCTTCGTTACGTGACAGGCAGCGAGCGAGGAAAACAACGATAGCACGAAAGCACGTCAGCAAAGAACTGTGGACGAGGATGGCGGAGTATCGTGCCTCACTTAACGCGTAGTTCCGCGCAGCACAATTGAAGACGCCGATCTGCGTTCCGTCATTGACTTCCGTATGCATGCAAGCACAAGTTGGCACTTCTCTGATGTCAGATGTCGCAGTAGGCACTCATCACTATTTGCTCATTCCAACACGGATTCAGAACTCAAGCGCACTACACCACGCCATTCGAGATCCCATGGTTTATTGGATCAACCTGAGTTCGTAACGCGGAAAAATTGGTTGAATAATAGTAATTGGTTTTGGGAGAAAGGAAATGGCGCAGTATCTGTCTCACATATCGGCGGACACCTGAACCGCGCCGTAAGGGAAGGGATAAAGGAGGGAGTACGGCTTGGCGAGCGACGTTTTCTTTCTTCATCACGTCCAAGGCGAGTAAAGGTGTTTAATAACTTTATAGTTGCCAGAGCAGCTAAATTCGCATCAAAATTTGTTCGCCTAGCTTTAGGAGTGGTGAAAAAGAACCTGCGAACAAATTCCTGCGCGTCAAGTGCATTGTTCAGCGGGGGCTGCTAAGCCAACTCGTACGAGGAGTGACTGTCCTGCTAGCAATCAGTTGCTTCCAGAGCAGCAACAAGTCCTCCATGCAGCCCAGCTCCCGGTCTGGTCATTTGAAAAGAGGCGTGCTTAACTTTCATCGTGCCGGACGATCAGCCAAAGGCTCGGAAAACTTTCCACACCACTCGATCAAGCGTTCCTTTTGTCTCGTACGCAGCGTGGACCTCTCTACTCGCGCCTGTGGTAAGTTTCACCTGGCTGACGTCTTCATTCATCTGTTTGGGAGCATTTCTAAAGATCGTGTGAGAATTTTGGAAGATTTAAAATACGAATCAAGTGTTAGTCATGGTACAATTGCATTTGATTTGAAAATTCAACTCCTGTCTATTTCGAATGTTCGAGAGGTTGCGAATATTCGACGACCCCCCCCCCATGCACTTTTCTCTTCGAACGAGAAACTTTCTCAAAAAAAAAATCGCTATGGTTTAGCGCTGGTCAAACCTGGAGTGACGCGATATCTACAGCTGGCCGAGTGGAACACGCTCAGTAGAATTGCGAAGTCAGTCTTTCGCCGCTCCGTTTCGCTGGGCGTTCCATCTTCATCTTCGTCCCTGGACGTGGATTCACTCTCCTCCTCTCCCCCTCTCCACTCCACCCCTCCCACTCGGTTTCGCCGGCTCGCCGCGCATCGACACACCGTCCTTTATACAACGGCATCGCTAAGCAAGTTTTCGGTGTCTGCAGCGTCAGCATAAGAAGCTATAGAGCTCACAAACTGTTTACCGGGGACAAGTAGCCAGCACACAATCGTGTTTTGCAATGCGAAGCTATTGTCAGCTTGGCAGGCGACTGCGACTAATCGCATGAAGCTCTATGAGAGCCACTAATTTGGAAACGCAGAAGACAATGCGGCAAACATTTGCATTTCTACGAAATAAAGGCTTGAGGTTAGCCTAACTACAAGCGTTACACTATGTTCGACAAGTTATGGAGAAATAAAAGCTGCGTATACTGTGTAGCTTAGCTGGCCCTTCGAACAGCCTTCGACATCCTTCAACCAGACATGCAACGCAAAGAAATTTGTTGCGATGATGACTCGATTTTAACGGCGCAGCTTTGACCAAAGAGTCGCCCCGAGGTGAGTTCCCATTTGGCGTTGCGAAACTGGAGATGTTCAAGAAGCGCATGTGGGGACAAATTTCCGTATTGCAGCAAAGAAAGATAAAAACGCACAGATCAACACCGCATTACATATGCCTTATTTATATAATTCCAGACATTGCGCGTGAACCAGAACACAAAAGAGAGGCGGAAATATAAATCACCAAAGACTTGTTCTATATAACATACTGCATGACTTGTCTTTAAGAATGAGACATATGGTACCAAAGGCAAGCTTGAAATGTTTTTTAAAAGTTTGCAAGACAGAGAGTGCCCTGGCACCTGGAGGGAATAACAGGTCATTCCGCAGACTATTAATACACTGTCATTAGGAGTGTCTTGAGCTACAAGCAGAAACTATTTTAATTTTTGTCAAATTGCAACGGTTAGCAAGATATTTTTTTTTTTAGATTTGTGCTTAAAAAGAAAAGCACGAAACGTGATACTTATGCAGTACATGTCTAATTTCGCAACCTTCAATATTCTGAGGACACAAGAAAAGTGAACGCTAAAGCAAACTAACGATCGCATCGTTGCTTTTAGAGAGACCAATGCGTAGCAAATTTTTCCCTGAGGAAACATATTCATTCAGCAATTTTATTACACTGTTATTCCAATCTAAATGGCAATAATGATGGCGGAAATACCACTCTTGTATAAGAAAAGCCTTAATTTAATCGGCACAAGTTTCTGACATTTTTACATCACGGCGAAGACTCCGCACAGTTTCATGGTTACCTGTACAAACTGTACAACGCGATGCTAGTATATATTTATGACAATAAATTTCTGTATTGCAGTCTTATGAGACCTTCTGTGAGGTGACATCGAAGAATATATTAATAATAATAATAATAATTGGTTTTTGGTGGAATGGAAATGGCGCAGTATTGTGATGACCCCCATAATGCGCAGGTCCACACGGGACGGAGAGGCAAAGAGACACCGTATGGCTCAGTTTAAACAAACAGGTATATTCAATAATTACACATGATTAAGGTTATACATCAGAGGCTGGGGCGTCCGAGCTTACGTGCCGACGACTTCATGGGGGCGATGGAGTGGCTCCGGAGTTGGGCTCGAGCGGTTGCTGGCAGAAGCTGCACGCCGTCGGGCTTCGGCGCTGAAGGCCCTCTTGGCGAACGATGTCGTCCTCAGCTCAGGCTGGACTGCATCCGTTTACATGTGCTTTTAAGCACTTGATTAACAAAGGACTAAGGGCGGTCATTTCCAGTGGCCCGCCCAAAGCATCAATTCTCCAATCCAAAATAACATGCGAGATGGGGACAACCCCTTGGGTTGGGCTTAGCCTCGAACCCAGAGTCTGTTAACAATACAAACTAAATAAACAACAAAAACGCCACCACTCTCTCTCAAGAGAGAGTATACACAGGCTCTCTCTTCGGAGCTAATTCACTAGCGCCTGTCTTTCCACATTCTTGGCGAGTACTGCCTGTCCGCCATGACAGGTGTCCGTCACGGCCCTTCTGGGAATGCGCTTTTGTTCACGAGGCACGGCGGGAAGCTGTGGGTGCCTTCCCGGCGATAGCCCACGTCGAAAGGGGAAGGAGGGAAAGAATGTTGTCTTCGCGGTAGCGCATAGCGTCGGCTGTGGTACGGCGCGCTCTGGCCCGCTGACAGCTCCCTTGTCCTGGAATGTGCCCGGGAGGGCCGCACCTGGAACGGCCACGTAAATTGGGGAGGATAAAGCCTGTTTCCCCGCGGCGGCGGCGGCGGGTCCGGTTGTTCTGGTCGTCACTCAAAGAGCATGGCTGGGTAATTGATGATGCCGCTGTCACGGCGGCGGGTCCCTTCGTTCTGGTCGTCACTCAAAGTGCATGGCTGGGTAATTGATGATGCCGCTGTCATCTGGGTCTCCGTCTACGCCGCGCCGTGGAACGCGGAACCTCGCAGCACACACAAGGAATGTCACAGTATCTGTCTCATATATCGTTGGACACCTGAACCGCGCCGTAAGGGAAGAGATAAAGGAGGGAGTGAAAGAAGATACGAAGAATATATTGCATCTTTCGTTTTTGAACAGTCTATTTCTTAATATTATAAAAATAAAACATGGGCACATTTCACTTAATGCATTTATATTACGTCTGCAGCATCATTCTCTTCAAGTGTCTTGAAGAATAGTCCGGTAACACCGACGCAACCGATCTAAGATACAATTACATGAATTGGAACAATGTCATCTACATATGTACCTAAAAATCAGAGGCGACAGTGCATTGTCTTCAGTGACGCTTCATTATATTTTAAGGAAGGACGATAAGGTCGCGCCCATGCAGCGGACTAACACCGGTGCATGCTATGCAGTAAGCCCAGTGCGGTGCCACGAACTTCACACATTTACTATTCATTAAGCCATGTATATATGATTATTAATGTCATCGAAGTCTATAGAAAAATCCGTAAATGCACCTCTTGGCTTGAATGTTCGTTAAAATTAGATATATCCAACAAAATATAGCATCAGACCTTAACAGCGCGACAAAACAGTACACCTGCCTCATCTGTAAGTCGTCTGTAAGTCATGCTTAATTCCGCCCACTGTGAGCCATTGGATAACTTCTCGTGTTTAGCAGACACGGTTTCTAGAAGCGTTGTATACCTTTTCACTGCTCCGTCATAACAGGAGCGAAAAACAGCCCTGTCTGAATTGGATTCCGTGTTCGTACGTAAGACAAGGGAACGCGAAACACATTGGAGTAATATTCTTTGCACGATGTACAAAACAGCAACGAAACAACACGGTTCGTTGCACGAGGGGCCATGAAAGCTGGAGCCGATTTGGGCGATGCAATGCGAGACAGAGAAATGAAATAGAAGCAAGACGTAATCACTTTGTCAGCATAAACTAAATGCCTTGCTTCCATGATAATTATACGGCAAGGCATGGCGTATGGCACGCCGTCGACGTCTGCCGTATATAGCTATGTGCCTTGCACCTTATAGCTTCCTACGACATCCAACTTGCAGTGGCGCTGTCAGCGGCGAAAAGACGGCAGCGCACTCCCACACAACTTGCGGTACAGTCAACGTGGCATGTAGGCACTGCCGGCGCCAAATAATCAATTCGCGTCAGCTTGTTTGCTTTGGTACAGGAGAGAACCCTTTACGGCGCGCGGCCTGCGTGGGTGGTTTCGTTTGTGGTGCCCGCACCGCGCCCACGTGGCTGACTTCGCGACATGGGCAGCAGCGCACCGCTGGCCGCACACTTGTTCGGCGGAGCGCGCTCACCAGTGGACGCATTGCTAAATGCAGCAACGCTATTTCGGTTGCCGCCGGAGATGTGCGCGCTACTATATGCGTGTCCTGTTGGCGTGGTTGCCGAGCCGAATCGCGAAATGCTGTCGTCGGCCGCTTGACGCACGCGCTTGTCGGTCGGCTGACGAGCGCGCCTCATTTCTTGATGGCTGCGCTTCCCTAGTTCTCGCTTTTTAAGGGGTTGCGCAGAGGTTTGTGCTGCTGTTCGAAACATCATGAACAGAAGTGGAGTGCGTTTCTTTTTTTTTTGTTTAGAGCACCTCTCTAATGAATTGTATCGAGGAACATCCGCTGCTAGTCCTTGTGGCACACTTGGCTGCTGAGATAGACCCAGGTTTCGAAGGGGTGGGTAGGGAAAGAGGTGGAGGAAGAAATTACCTAATTATGGTTGTGACGTCAGCAGCAGTGCTGTAAGACACTTATGGAAACAGGTGCTAATAGGAAAGCTGGCAGAAATCAAAAAGGGAATAAATAGAGAGATTTAGCATAGCGTAATCCGCTTCCGCGGGGAGCTACCTACGCATGCGCAGATGGCACCGAGGGCAGCGCACTTTCCACTGCGCTGGCGCAGATGGGTCGTCGCGTAAGCAGATCACGGTAGCGGAACACAGATCGCGCTAAACTAACTCCCTCTAATGACGCTTCCTATAGCGCGCAATGTTTTTTTTCTTTAACTTTCTCATCAAACAAGGTTCGAGAGAAAGAGAGAGCAAACATTTAACAATTAAACAGAGGGGATAAGCCGGCGCAATTAGTGAATGCCGGCATCTCCTTGGTCCGCGTCCCTAGTCCGGGATGCCGCAAGATCCCGCCGCCCCGCGAGCCCGGCGTGCGAGGGCAGCTCAATTGTGCCGTCGCACTCTAGGAGAAAGGTCTCCCAATTAAGCCTATTTAGTGGGTTGGGGTGGGGAGGGAAGCAGGGAATGTGTTGACAGGCCCGCACCATATGGGATAGAGAACAGAGCTCGTCACAGTGTGGGCACAAAGGATTCACTTTCGGGTCATGGTAGGTGTTCGTCTGTGGCTGTCGCAGAATGCGTCCGTCTGCCTTCGACAGCCCCTTTGCCGGTGGAGGGAACTGGCGATGCCTGTCCTTGTGATAGTCGACGATTTCTCGAAACCACAGAAGCTGTCGGCTAGGCTCATCGATTGGGGAGGACGCGCAAGTAGGTGTCCTGAGGATAAGTGCTCGGGCAGCCGCATTGGGCAGCCACTTCGTTACCACGGAGTCCCTGGTGGACCGGCGCCCACACGACGCGTCTAGGCGCGGGTTCGGAGTGTTTAACGGCGTTGTAGAGTATGTCATAGGCTGAGGTCGTCCCGCAAGAAAACTTTTCCCGTTCCCATGCTACCGTAAAAGCACCTCTCGTCAGCACACTATTCGACTTGGTACAGATGATATAATGCGATTTTAGTGCGACCGTCTAAAGCGATGGAACGACCTAGCTGTCGTTTCCAGAGGAATTTTGGTATGAAAGAACATGCGAAGCCTGCGGTTAAGCAGTGACCGGAACTTCTCATATGCGGACCTAACCCCTTAAAAGAGAAGAAATGAGTTTATCCCTCTAGAGATGTTAATTCTGCTGCAATCAGATACAGAACACATTCACTACTCATGTAACGCTGCCATTACCTCACCTTATTTCCGTCACCCTCCCACTCCTTCCTGGAGTGCTTGGCCTCGGTAGAGAAACAACTGACCTCCGAAAGATCGGCTACGCTCCGAATGGTTGGCCAGAAAATACCGCGAGATTTAAATTTGAAGGCGAGGTCTATGAAGGACATGAAGCGAATGTGTCGTGGTCACGTTTTCTGGCGAGCTGTGTCACGCCGTCCATAGCTTATAATTAAGTTATACGAAAAGGTCTGCTCTACAGCATGTGTAACATGAGGCATAATGCTGCAGCTTCATGGTCTTTTTATTAATTTAAAACACCTCGCAGGCTCTTGTAAGTTAGTGAAAATGGGGTTACGTAACATGAAAGCGCTTGTAAATATAATAAGAGATACAAAAGAAAAATTAGAAAGTATTTGCAACGCAGAAAACGGAAATGTATTTTTATGAAGCATGCCGCGCATACAAGCGGTTACAAAACATAAACGACCTGTGATTGAAACACTGACATCGGGAAAAAGACCATTCCTAGATGAAATGGCACAAAGCTAGGCAGATAAATTGAGAACACGTGTCCGGACAAAAACGCGCTTGAAGCTGTATTGATTTTGAACACGCCGGTAAATTCTATATGGAGTTTCAAAGGCGAAGGGAGAATGACCTTGTGCTATCGACATATGTAAGAAGCAGACATAAAAGGGCAAAATAACGATGAATTTTAACAGGGCGACGAAATATAATATCAGTTTAATTCCACAGTTTTTAAATGCTGCGTTAAAAGAAGCAAGCAGCACCGTTTTGAATGTATCGTATACCTGAGGACGATTGAAAACCAGGTATGATATTTCACGGATGTGTGAATAGGAGTAGCGTGAGCTAACTTCGACAAATATACACAACTGTCTGCAATGCTTTGGCACAGATGGCGGTGATAGGAATCGGCCTTGTTCACGGCAGAAACAAGCGAGTTTGCATTTAGTCGAGTTCGGAGACATATTGGCTGTTTTCTGCTGCAATCATGCCACTCAGGTCACTTAGAAGGGCAACGTAGTCATCGAAGTGGTTAATTTCACGTTAGACAACGCAGATGTCTGCGACAAGACGGTTATTCGAAGATGGTTTAGTGCGTAGAAAGAATGGGGAAGAGTTCAAAAGCAGATTGGCTTGTATAAGTGACTGCGTTCATGTTCTTGGGTTAATTTGTTCTTGTTTTGGGGTCTATGCCCCTCAGCAGTGTAACTGGTGTTTGAACCCGTTCGTGCAGAACACATCTGCCTACAAGCCTTAGTCTGATTAGAGAAACACAGTGCATCAGTTGAGAAGATAGCAAATAAATTTCGGTCCCGCAAGCAAATGCACTGGTACGATCGGCGTAAGTATGGTTAGTTCGCATGCTGCCCATAGTGCATCAGAATATTAACTGGCTGAATAAATGGGTTCTACTACGTACTGACGAGCGACAAAAAAAAAAAAACTCAGCAGAAATCGACGACACCCAGCACTGGGCGCACAAACCGCAGAGAGCACAAAAAAACGCTCATCGCGCTTTCAGGCAGAGTCATCAGAAAGCGTAAACTCGTTAGCGCAGGTAGACCGCAAAGCGAAAGCGTGGACGCCGGCGTGCGGAGTTCCGCTCGAGCCACGTGCGACGGGCCTGGCTTCGTCCGCAAGAAGCGCGCGCGGCCGCTCCACACCGGGCGCGCCTTTCTGACGCCTGGCAAGCAGCAGCTCTGTCGTCGTCATCGTCACCGCCGCGGCCCCTTGACGCACATCCGGGCGCGAAAGGTGCACCGGACGGAAGACGCAGCTGCGGTCGCGGCGCTGCAGCCAATCGCGGAAAGCCTCGTCGGCGCGACGCCTCCGCTTACGTGGACCCGCTTGCAAGAACCTCGACGCCAGCTGCGCGGCGTTATTTACAGTGTTGCCAGATCTCGGAGTGCGACGCGTTTCGTAACGCGGGAGGCGCCGCGTACAAACGCCGAAACCCCGGGAACCGCATGGGAGATATTGTTCACTGATGTGTGAAAATGGTCTGAACTCAGGTTACTTTGAAACGCAGTTCGTAAACCATTTCTCGACCGCCTAGAAGGTCTGCGCCGCCCTAAAACGCTTGGGGTTATTCCCTTACTTTGCTTAGCCCATTGAAGCATCTCAAGCTGCCCCTTTTGCGACAATGGTACGGTTTCTCTCACCCAGTATGCATTCTGGGTATAGTTACGCTATCCTACAAAGCCAAATAGGCTTGGCCACCGTGGGTAATCGGCGTGCCGGGCACACAGAGCAGCGGCAAAGGCATTGGAAAAAATGCTGCCAGTAGCAGCCCTATTAATTACTTCGGCGCTGCTTCAGTCAATTGGGGACGTAGATTTATTAAAAATCTATTTTAACACGAATGCGTTAAGGCTCCCGTTCTGTTCTGGGCACGTAGACAGAACCTAGGCGACAGAGAAGGAGTGAACGAAAGGATAGTATCCGTGTCTGGGAAGTGATACGCAAAGACGATTCCAGGCCCCCAAGGGATCCATTAACGCTATCGCGTCATACCGTTAAGGTGGAGCTTCAGTGTCCCCTCAAGTTTTTTTCTTTAATTTTTGTCTTCCTCCTGTTTAAAATAATGAGAGGAACGGCTCACAACAATGTTCTTGTGAGGTCTGAGACGTTTTAAAGGACGCTCTTTTGCAAAGCCTCGACACACATTCATGCGGCACTAAGATTGAGCACCTTTCAAAGTTAGATTTTGTAACGTCTCGTTTGGCCAGACACAGAAAAAAAAAACACTTCTGCTTCTAAACTTGTTTGCAAACAGCAGCTATCAACACGCGCTTTCGACGCGCTTCTTGCATCGGCACTAATTTGCGCCATTTCGGTTGCGTACGCTGCTGCATTTGGCTCGGTCTCTTTTGAGAGAGGGGGAAACTGAAAACAGTACCGCTGCCGCATTCAGCGTCGAACCTGCGTTTTTGCGTCTCAGGCTGCAGGAGGGAGGAGAACGCCAGCTGTGCCGCTTCGCAGCCCCGCTCCCGATCGCCCCTCTTGTTCATCATTCCTTTCCATTTCCGTGTCTAAAAATGAAAACAAGAAAGAAACAAAACAAAAAGGAGGACGCGGCGCTTACCTGACGGAGAATATACAGAGCGGAAATAATTACTGCCACTATACATAAGCTATTCCCGAAACACTCTTCCTGGCTCATTCCTGAGCTTTTTTTTTTTTCCACAACATTCCACGCAGATCCGAGAGGGGGAATTGTGGCACTGCGATCGTTCCTCAACGGTGGGTATGCTGGAAAGTGTGAACGTTGTGTTTGGTTTGGCTAAGAATTGGCTTAAAACGCAGATTCAAGCTGAATTTTCTGAAGGAAAGCCTTCAAAAAGCGCCCTCCAGATGGCAACGGATATATTTAGTGGGTTCGTGACTGTAAAAGCGCTATATTTATTCTATTTATATAACATTGTATAAAAACTGGTTGTTGGAGAAAGGAGATGGCGCAGTATCTGTCTCACATGTCGGCGGACACCTGAACCGCGCAGTAAGGGAAGAGATAAAGGAAGGACTGAGAGAAGAAAGGAAGAAAGAGGTGCCGTAGTGGAGGGCTCCGGGATAATTTGGACCACCTGCGGATCTTTAACGTGTTTCTGACATTGCACAGCACACGGATGCAGCTTTTCGAGCAAACGCAAGTCAAGCCGAATGCGAAGTTCACATGTGTTTCCATGTGCGGTTCACATTTCCCGGCATTTCCGAGGTGGATATGAAGCGCTGTTTAAAGAAGCTGTATAAGCGGAGGCGCCTCCTTTCTCCCTACGTGATTTTGAGAAACTGTGTGCTTCCTTCCATCGCGCACCCTTTTTCGCCGCTTCTGTTCACTCAGTATTGCCTCTGTCTCGGAGAAACGCGAGCGGGAAAAGGAGGATGTCGTGCGCGTATCTTCGAAGAGAAAATAAAGAAAAATTTGCGGCAGATTGGTGCATGGTTGTTCAATGTTTGCGTGCGTTGCTCGCGTTTCTCTTGGCCGGCTCCACCACCTGTGTACAGCCCAGACCACTAGCGATGCAAACGTGAGAGAAACAGTTTCAACAACGGAAACTGCAGCGTCAACGATGGCCTTTTCAGGGCCCCTTCGGACGGATACGAAGGACAATCCCTCGTGCAATCAGCGCTTCTCTTCACATCTCCGATTCAGCTGGCCACATTCGCGGTTTTCCGCTTTTATGCATGCCGAATGCTGGTATTAGACGCCTCCCTGGCGAGTTTCGACCGTGGGGCATTGTCGGAGGATCTCAGATTGGGCGCATGGCCGGAGTATGTGGTATATGTACTACATCGATGGAAAGAAACGCGAACAACCCGGTGCCAACACGCTCCGCTGTTTCAATTTCTTTTCGCCGCGGTTTTACTTCGGTGATAGCAAAAAGACCCTAGACTCCTCCATGATACATTCTAGGACGACTCTAACGTCTTTTTCGTACCGCCCAGGTAAAAGCTGCTATGAAAATAAATTCCAACAGCGGGGCGTGTTGGCGCCGGGTTGTTCGCGTTTCTTTCCATCGAGGTAGCACAGGTGATTTAGGCGCTCTTTCGCTTTTTTAGCACAACATAGGTCTCAGGTCGCTCCTGCTTGGTTCAGGACTTGCTGGTCTAGCTAACGGCATCGGCCGGCACTTTCTGAGCCGAAGTGATCACTCCAATACGACCAGAGCGGCACGTGAGATACTATTACGCAATGCGACGCGCACTTGTTCACGCCAGGGCTGACGGGACGGAGCCGTCGGGTGGTTACTCTTAATATCTCATTTTCTTGAGGGAAACAGATAGCCACGAGAACAACTGAAATATTAAATAGTGATTAATTTGTATACTTTAGTTGACGACGTATAGCCATTATCGAGAGATAACTTGTGTCCGTTCCGCAGACTAGACAGAATGGAAGTACATAAAACGTACGGAATTCGGCTGTGAGAAATTCTACGCGTGCGGCCGGTTCGGTATTGTGCACGGTATTCTCGCGCGATGCACTACGAATGTTTTTGCGCGAAAGAAAAGTTTACAGGAATTAGCCTGTTCTTTATGCGGCTGTTTACATAACGCTGCTGACATGAGAATTTTTCCGCAAAGAATTTGGTAAGACGTTGTTTTCCAGCAGCGCAAGGGACAAAGGACGAGACAAGTGCACAGACACGGCGCTGCACAGACGGCGCTGAGACAACACTTACGCATTCAACGATGAATGCGTAAGTGTTGCCTCAATAGCTCTGTCTGCAAAATAATAATGGTTTTGGGGGAAAGGAAATGGCGCAGTATCTGTCTCATATATCGTTGGACACCTGAACCACGCCGTAATAATTGTTTTTTTTTTTTGGTGGGGGGAATGGCGCAGTATCTATCTCATATATCGGCGGACACCCGAACCGCGCCGTATGGGGAAGGGATAAAGGAGGGGAGTGAAAAGAAGAAAGGAAGAAATAGATGCCGTAGTGGAGGGCTCCGGAATAATTTCGACCACCTGGGGATCTTTAACGTGCACTGACATCGCACAGCACACGGGCGCCTTAGCGTTTTGCCCCCATCGAAACGCAGCCGCCGCGGTCGGGTTCGAAGAACTGCGTTTTCTTGATGACAATAGAAAAACGTACGCAGCTGGTCTTGCGCCACTGTAACCCTGTGCTCAGGAATTGTCATTCTCGCCATTTTGTGTATCTGTGTTTTTCCTTTTAGATTGGTTGCGACTGTATTTAAGAAGTGGAAATCGCCTCAATAAAACCAGTTGTAAGTAAAAAAGCTGCTGTAAGTACGTTTCTAAACTATCCCGGCACCCATGCGAGTGACAGTTATAGCACATTTTGCAGCCGAACGGACGTTGGCACACAAAAGCCTGCACTCTGTATTATATCAAAATGGAAAGGCAATGACTTTAAAGAGATAGCACGCTCACTATTTGTTTTCTGCATATCTTTAGTAACGTTCACACAGAAGTTTATGTTCAACAGATCTTTAGTATTATACTTAACAGAGCCGGTTGAGTATGTCAAAAGTTAACTGATTACCTTGTGGGTGTCTGTTTTGCTTTTACGTGCAGGCATATGTGATCGTTCCCTTAGACGAGAGGTATTGTTCGCTGCTCTGAAAAAGCATCTTCTAACGCGTGCGGCCGGTTCGGTATTGTGCACACGCTTATGGCAACGGAACACCGAGCGTGGAGGCAACGAGTGTGGAGGCGGCCGGCGGATGGCTATGGACGGCACATGGGTACGAAAACTTGCGCAGGAAAGCTGCGAGACCAACATCAAAAGACAAAGTGCTTGCACAATGAACGCTTAGGTCATTACGCTGGCAAACGCTGGCCAGGGTAGTACTCTGACACGCTATGCGTTTGCAGCAAATGGTTCGGTCGAGCGAGAAAGTTTGCAGAACTAGGCAGCTACGAAGAATTGCAGCTCCCTGGAAACAAAGGCATGCATTGTAGAAACTAATGGTGCAGTCTGCGCGTGTCGTAGAGAACAAAGCAGTGAGTCTATTCACTGAGTGCTGCGCGTCAAAGCCGCCAGCAAATTATTTCCACGTCTGCCACAGTTTTGCAGCCGCACTGTGCACCACTGGTAACGCCTGCAATAATATTATGACATTATGAAATACGGGGGCTACCATAACATCGTCTCTAAGTGCCCTGTCATAGTGTAAGGCAGGAATAACCGGGGCCCGTGTTCAACTTGCGTCCCTTTCGGCCAATCAGGTCTCCCGAAAGGGACGCAATGTAGAACACGGGTGAAGGTGAACTAATCTGGAGCTGGAGCTGTCTGGACTCAGGAGGATACGTTCACGGCGCTTGACTGGATTTTCTGAAGTGCACCAATGGTTGATCGACCACTGCGAAGTTACAGAGCGACGTGTTAGGCATTGGCGAGGTCCTGCGTCTGTTTCGCTGGTTCCACCATTGCGCATTATGAACCAACTAGCCCAGCAATTTACCCTATTGATCAATAGGGAATGCCGCGAGGATTGCGAAGAAACGAATACTTCATTGTTTCATTGCAAAAACGAGACACCGTGAAACGTGCTGCACTCGCCTACTATGGCTACGCGCCGCCGGTCACGTAGATGGCGAGCACTAGCTTTGCTCCTTCGCTGAATACGACAATGCGCGGCGGCTGTGAGACGGGTGCGTGTCACGCGTCACAGCGGGCACGTCAGAAACAGGCGTCGTCGCTGCGTCCGCAGGACTCGTCGCCTTTCTGGGACGCCTCACGGCCACAATAACAAGCTAGCCGCACGCCCGAGGGAGCCCGCGAGCAAAACACTGCGCGCGTCCTTTTACGCGTGTGACGTCAATCAAAGCGAGGCGGTGCCAGACAGTGCTACGGCCGCCGCCGCTGACCTTTGCGTTCGGCGATTTTTGTTACTTGCAGCTGCTCCCCCTTCTTTGCTCTTTTCTAATCCAATCAAGCGATGGCTCGCGTGAGGGCCAAAGGAGAAATCCCTCGCCGCTGGGAAGTCGCAAGGACGCCTTCGTTTCAGCTGCAGCGCTGCCGCGAGCGAGCAACATTGTTAGATATGCGGTAAATCCTTACTGCGCGTTATTGTTCTTTCGTAACTGGAAAATATGGTCGGAAAGGTTCCCCAGCATCGAGCTGGCTACTGCAAACGGTCAGCTAAAAAAAACAAAACAAATAGGATCAGAGTGGCTCAGGTGATGAACTCGAAGAACACGTTATCGCTTTATGAAGGGCACGTTAAAGATCCGCCAAGTGGTCGAAATCATTCCTGAGTCCTCAACTATTGCACGTCTTTCTCTGTTTCTTCTTTCACTCCCGTCTTCCTCCCATCCCTTCCGGTGTGGTTGAGGTGTCCACCGAGAAGTGAGACAGTTACTGCGCCATTTCCTTCCCTCAACAACCACTAATCCGAGCGAGCGAGTGATTCTGGGTTTCCCTAGTGCAGCCATTTTCCCTGGAACCAACAGGGAAGCGAGGGGCGGTTAGGGACCTTTGTGAGCGCGCTTGTTGGCGATACGTATTTCTATGATGAGCGCCAGCACAAAGAACAAAACAACCCCGTGCGCCTTCTTCCTAGCGACCAGGCGTCCTTTTTTAACCCGGGCTAAATGCTAACCTCGGAAATTTGCCCCGCTCAGGCGGTCCCAGGTCTTGTTCGCGCTCACTTAATTTTTTCTTTCGGTTTTTATTCTTTCAAGCAAATATCCCCCCCCCCCCCCCCTTTATTGCGGGCGGCAAACTAGAAATAGCGCTGATTAACCTTCGTACTTTCCTTCGCTTTATTGCCTGTTTTTTTTTCCTCTTTTTTGCAGTGACGTGAAATGTTGGTCGACGGTGAACGCCAAGAAATGCCACGGGGTGCGAAGGAAATAAGCTGGGAGCGTTACGCGCAATATCGTTCCGCTCGGAAATGAGCCCTAAACGGCACGTGACACGCGCGCCGCCTCGCCGAAATGAGATCGATCACCAGCTGGGGCGCGGCTCGTATCCCTAAAGCAGCCATAATTTATGTTATGGACCTTGCACCGAGGCATCTTTACTGCCGAGAAGGTCCCGGTTAAGTTAACCCCCTCTTTTGTTTCTTCAGCGCTACTCAGATAAGGTGAAAGTTTATATGATCACCGAAAGGCGTACCCTTGACATTAAATGACCTTTGGGTTTAAACGACCTTTAGCGCGGTGTTTTGTGCATCAGGGGTTCCTTCTTTTGAAGCTGCTTAGCGGAAGCATAAAGCACGGCTCGACTCGCCATTGAGCCGAAAAATTGGATTCCGTGCAGGGATGACTTAGTAGTGAGGTGAAGCCGCCAGGGATAATAGACCAGTTGAGGGTCCCGACCTATTCCATCACAGTCGAGTTCGCTGACATGTCTGGCTTTCCATTCAAACCGCAATCGACGACCCGTGTGGAGTTCGGCCTGCTGCGGCTGGGTATAATTCACTTCGTCAAACGGACGATGATCCGGGAACGATGTTTTCACTTCCTTCACTGCTTTCAAACCGAAGAACTTTACAGTTAGCGCCATACTTGTGTGGAGCGCTCGAGCGGCGCATTGCCCTGAAAACAAGAAACTTCGCAGCAGCTCCTAAAGGCTCTACAGAGGCAACTCTAGCGGGGAAGTATATAGAGGCGATAAGAGTGGTTTCGCTTGGTTTATAGGGGTGTAACGTCCCAAGAGCGACTCAGGCTATGAGGGACGCTGTAGTGAAGGGCTCCGGAAATTTCGACCACCTTAGGGTTCTTTAACGTACACTGACATTGCGCAGCAGACGGACAGCTATAGTACTTCGCCTTCATTGAAATTAGAACCTCCTAAAGCCGGGATTGAACCCGCGTCTTTCGCCGAAGGTCAGCAGCCGACTGAAAAGCCATGTAGACAGGAGCACTTCACAAGGAAATCAGTTTGTTAGTGTTGTCGCTTACTGTACACACGAGCAACTCTTTGTTTTATTGATTCATCCCGCACACATCAGCTGACTGAAACCGCCTTCCGCAAGACGTGTCAATTAAGATCTTGTTCCTTTTTACAGTTCACTGTGTCACGTTTTTGTAATAACCTGTTTTAGCTTACCATCACATTTCAGTTTATATGGTTTGTCTTCGTCGTTTTGCACTGGAACCGCCTTCCACACGACGTTCGGTAACTTAGAGATCCTGTTCTTTTTCGCATTTCACCATGTCACCTCTTTGTAGTAGCCTTCTTTAGAATACCATCATATAGAATACTCATATTTATAATCACCTAGAGTCCAATAATTTCTTTTTTCGCCATCAACATGGTTTCAGGAAAGGATTATCATGTGAGACACAGTTACTCGAATTCACGACTGATCTGCACCTTAACATGAACAATAACCAGCAGACCGATTGCATTTTCCTTGACTTTTCCAAAGCATTTGATCGTGTAGCTCATTGTCGCCTTATTGCTAAATTAACTGCACTTCGAATTGACTCCTTCACTCTAACATGGCTTCGTAATTTTCTTTCGAATCGTCAACAGTTCACAGTAGTTAATAATATTGCTTCGTCTCCTACTTACGTTACTTCTGGTGTGCCTCAGGGCAGTGTTTTGGGCCCTTTACTCTTCCTAATTTACATAAATGATTTGCCACTTAATGTTTCTTCTCGCTTACGTATTTTCGCTGACGACTGCATTATTTACAGATCAATTAACAGTACTGACGACCACCTGGCCCTTCAAAATGACCTCAGCCTAATTCATAGTTGGTGTAACACCTGGTTAATGGCTTTAAATGTGTCAAAATGTCAGGTAATTTCTTTTAGTCGTAAGCGTGACAACTCACATTTTTTATACAACGTCAATAATAACGAATTGTTACATACAGTATCGTATAAATATTTGGGTGTTCACCTAACCGATAACCTCTCCTGGACAGACCATATTACAGCCGTTTGCGCAAAAGCTTCAAGGACATTAGGTTACCTACGTCGTAATCTGAGTAATTCACCTTCCCACATCCGCAAATTGGCCTATCAGACATTTGTTCGTCCTCAGCTCGAGTATGCATCTTCCATTTGGTCCCCACATCCTACATACTTAATCGACATGCTTGAATCAGTCCAGAACCGAGCTGCCCGTTTCATTTCACGTAATTATAGCCATCACTCCAGCGTAACGCAAATGAAACTCGATCATTCCATACAGCCTTTAGTTCTTCGCCGTAATATCGCTCTGTTATCCTTGTTTCACAAATATGTTTATAATGCCACACAATCCACACTACATATCCAGACCGCCTCGAACACGTCTCGTCGTTTAAATAACCACTTAAGTTTTGCGCGCATGTACGGTACGACACATGCTTTTAACTTTTCCGCACTCCCTACCGCCATTCGCTTGTGGAATAATCTGCCTGATCACATTGCTTCCGAGTCAGATCAAGAAAAATTTCGTCATCTCCTACACGAGCATTGTTCATAATAGCACTTACAAATAACTTTATCTTGTTTCTTACACTTGGCAATCTGCTTCGAACTTCTTGTGATATTTGTGATGCATTGCTATCTCGCTCCTGTGAATTGCTATTTTATGCTGCGTCGTGTGTTCACTTGTATGACCTGTATATATTATTGCTTTTTTGCGTCTTTTTCCCTGAATATCACTTCAAGAATTGTACTCCCTGATATGTTCATTCTTTGTGTATTTTACTTTCTAGTATTAATGCCTTACGTTAAGTTTTACTCATGTTATTTCCTTAAGTGTACCTTTGTGGCCTTTCATTACTACAGTTGTTCCTGTTTCATGTTTTTATCTTGGTAGTAATGTTGATGAGCCCTGTATTGAGGTGTATCTTTTGTATACCACTTTAGAAGGCTGCTTACTCTGTAACCCCCCTTACACAATGCCCCCATGGGGCCTGTAAGGTATTTTAAATAAATAAATAAATATATCGGATTGTGTTTTGTTTTACTTCATGCTTTTGTATTTGTTTGCCTGTTTTAGATCAGCATCAAGTTTGTGTTTGCATTTTCATTCCGTAATGATTCATTCGCTGTCATTGCGGAAAGCAGGTGCTTTTAATTTTTTTCTTCCTTGCAAGCCGAGCTCAATGCTGCTGACGAGTTTTGCGCCAGGGTGAAATTTGGAAACCTTACGATCGCACAAGGTTCACTCGGTGCGCTCTCCGTGCCCGAATGGCTGTTTTCTAAGCAGCTCTCCACCATGAACTCGTAGCTCCCTATACCTTAGATGGACTGTTCGCATGGAGCAGCGGCCCCGGTGTATGAAATATGCCTGTCATCTTTGATGTGAGTAGATTACACAGACTTCTGAGCTTTCACGAACATTTACTGCGAAACAACGACGTCCTTAAAGATCCGCGCTCTCATTTTAAAGTGTAGCATTAAAGACAGCATTTCGAAAAATAAAATGACCTGGGCAGTGTCCTCAGAAGCCTCCGAGAATCACCTGCCACGGTTGGCAGGTGCCAAAGTGGAGAGAGGGAAAGCTTCCTCTCCGCTTGTAACGAGAGAGGAGGGAGAGGCCGAAAGGTGGCTTCCGCGGGAAGAACCCAGAGGGTGTCTATCGCCGTGGAGGGAGGAGGTTATGATGCGGACGGAGGAATGCGCAACATGAGGGTGGTTGCCACGGGAACAACCCGGCGGGTGGCTCCCGCCGAAGGTAGTGCGCCGGATGACACTCTTCCGTTGAAGTGGCTGTGTGCGAAAAGATCACGTGTGCAAGGCAGCGAAGTACACAGGTGTAGGGAACAAAGCAAGTGTGAAGAACTACAAAGGACACTGTTAAGGTGGATTAAAAAAAATGTGTGCGATGTGTTGTGTAATGCAAAGGGCAATGAAAGTCTAATGCTACGCATTTCCTTCGGGTCGGCCCACTGATCGCCTGTCAACTTGTTTGTTGTTGTTGTTGTTACGTGGATGAAATAAGACGGATTGTTGATGGAGTAAGTGGTTACTGATGGCGTTTTCGCAACTCATGAAAAAATAAAGACATTATACAATAAATCCAGGCTGGAAGGGATGTCCATGGAGCAGCTTGCATGAATTTGTCCTCACTGCAGGAATAAAACGGGTTAAACTTGAAGAAAGGTTACCTGACAGCGTTTAGCTGCGCGTGACGGGTTCGAACAGGGAGAGTAGAGGAAACCCGCTGAGTGAAGTTCGTCGTCCCTTCCGTGGGCGATTCACGAAAGGCGCAGCTCGGCCCGTCATTCAATAGTACAGAACAGTGGACGTACACGCATACTGAGCGTGTTGAATGAAATCGGCTCATATAATAATCTGCGCAGGTTCACGGCACTCATCGTGTACGTTGAATGCGCCTGAGGGATATTCCGGAGAAGTCCATTCGTCATCCTTAGGAGACGGGCTTCCTTCGGACACGGGTGGTTGAACCGACCAGTCAGCTCTGTTGCGAGTGCGTGGGACGTTGACACTTGTCTCCAGGTTTCAAGCACAGGTCTACGGACGAAGGCAGCAGGAGAAAGCTGTCCAACACCTCCTCCTTCTTGCGTGAGGTATATAACGGTGTGGAGGCATGCTCCTAAAAGAATCGCCTGCCAATAAATAAACAAATAAACAAATAAATAAATAAATAAATAAATAAATAAATAATCAGTCAATAAATCAGATCAAGCAACCAATCAATCAATCGTGCTAAAGATTGAGCTCGGTAACACCTATGCGTAAAGACGATTGAGTAACGCAGAAGGTATGGTTTAGTGCCTAAGGATATGAAACACGTATATGCACCTGCAAAAATGATCCAGTGAGTACTTCTGCTCTAACGTGTCGGAAATCAATCACATCGCCTGCGTGTAAACGCCATGTCTTGAACTCCGTATGCTGAGATCCCGGCACATATCAAGGTTTACGTTTTAGCACGAATTATGTTATGTCTGCGCCTAAACTGTGTGCGGCCTGTGTATTTCATTCTGCATTCTGTTGTGAACTACGATAGTAAAATACGAAACAACATTGCCAATTAGCATTCTCAGGCGCCGGCGTTTTATTGATTCTTAAACTTGGCGGAGAAAAAAAATGTCAACCTGTATTAACCGAGAAGTTTTTATTCGATAGATGAAGTCGCCAAATATTAAAATGCAATTCTGCCTGCACAACCTGCGCTGGAGTGTACTGTCAAGACAACTGCGCCAAACGAACATCTTACCAGAGGACGCTGTTCGGGGAATTTATGCCTCTTCTTCGAAGAAACATGCTGATGCGGAAGCTATGCAATCCGTTCCATTAGCTTTTGCGCAATAGGCGGCTGCAACTTACCGTAAACGTTGCTTCTCTCTCTTACAAGATGTTCGCAGCATGATCGACGCACAGCCTGCTATTTCTAAACGAGCTTCTCTTGGGCTGTACACTCTAAGGACGAATACGCCTATATGGGAGTAAAAAGGGAGTAAGCTGTCCTCTAGCGCACACCCTTTCTATAAAAGGGAGTGCGCCAGAAGACAGTTTACTTCCTTTTTACTCCGTTCTGTTCGGTGTTATGTGACCAATTAACAGAGGCGCCCAACTACGCAAAAAATGACAGCTCTGAGCATCTGATTTAAAACACGCCAGCACAGCTATTCTGCGCGATTATGACAGCTATGCGACTCTGCGGCTATCAGGAGCCAAAATAATCGCAATTGAATTATTTACAGAGGGCGCGGAGAGTCACAGGGCGGTTTATCCGCGTTGCATATTTCAACAAGCCATTCTAGAATAAGTCACGTTAAATTTGTACGATCACGACGTAGTTAGTTAACGTACGTAAAGAGAGAATGAAACAAGCGAAGAAGTCGTTGGCAAGTTCATTCACGTACAGCACCCGGCACGAAGCCATGCATGTTCTAGCGTGGCAGAATGGGAGCCGCATCGTTCGCCTACAAGACTAGTGCAACACTGTTCTACCTGCAGCATCAAGCGCTGCCGGAATTAGAAAAGTTAGGACGGCGATGTGGACTAAGCTCTTTGAAACGGTTGCTGTAGTCTATAGGGCAAAGGGTCTGTACTGGTATTGCCAACCATTAAAGCGAAACCATTACGAGCGGATTACAAATCAGCTTTTTCTTTTTCTTTCTCTCTTTCTTTCTTTCGTTTACTATGGCTTTAAACACTGTATCAAGCAGTTGTTCTCTTGCATAGTTTCCGAATCATCTAATCTACGTTCATAAAGGCGCACGTTCAATTCTCTGTTTATATTTACTATTGAACTTCGCAATGCACTGTCGTTATCATATGCGCGCCGACCGGCGCCCTTTGTCCCGTGAAAGATTAATGATGGACGTACGTGCGCTGATATCGTCCATAAAAGCCAGCTGCGCCGGCATGCGCGCTACGTTGCAGCTCTCCGCCCACGCAATATGAAGATTTACGACACACGCACCATACGCCCAAAGTGCGGTAGACCACAGCCTACACAGCCACGCTGTCTCCTTTCCTCAGGATGCCGCAACAACCGACGACACCCTAACATTGCACGCCATCATGGACGACTAACATTACGAGGAAAAAAAGATAATTTTCATATGCACAAGTATGGGCTATATGCTATATGTTCCTGAGGAAATGAGGCAGACGTCATCTACGCGCCGTTATTATGGCTAGGACTCGAGAAGTGTTGAATCCCACTTTAGTGCTGCATATATTTCGTCGCAAGGCTCTCGTCCACTGCAAATCTCCTAATTACGGAATGGTGGTCTTTGTATCTCGTGACACGCAGTCTGCGAGCCAGGATGGCGAATCTGTCCGCTCCGTGCACATCGCCAAGTCATTACACACCAAAACTATATCTTTTATCAATCTCAATGACCTGGCTATCTACATTCTGCAAGTGCGCCGTTTGTAATCGAACATCCCCACCTCCGCTCGTTTCCTGCTTCGCCAGCCTAAATGCAGTATCTTAGGTGACCCGCAATCAAGCCCAGGGGACTCGGGAAAAATTAACCGCAGAAGCAGGCTCACTGCAGTGGGTTTCACGCCTGAAGGGGGATCCCGCGGACCGACACGCTAAACGCAATCACCTCGACGTCGTCGACCAGCCCACACCACACCAGTGAGCAGCGACGCAAGGGGGGGGGGGGGGGGGGGGGGGGGGCAGCTGGCACACCCATGGAGCACGTCGGCGCCCGTGTCACGGCGGGGCCGTCAAAGTTGGACCGCAGGTAGAGAAAGAAGAAGCACGCGGTCTTCACGTGCTCGGTGCGTGAACCCGGGCGCAATTAATGTTGGCCCGGGGCGGCGCCGTGCGTCTATTTGCGGCCACTTCCCGCATAGCCGTGGCGGCCCTGTGATCGTCCTTGGCCGAGGGAGGAGGAAGGAAACGTTGCGATCATTCCGGTGGAGCCGACACCGCGACTGCAGGTCGCCGGGGCCAGCGCCAGGATTGTGCAGGCGCCAACCGCGACGGCAGTGTCTCATTCCTTTTGTTCGGCTCTGTTTTGGCTTCGGTTCTCGCTTTCTTCTTTTTGCTTTGTTTCTAGCTTCTTTTAGTCTTTTCTCTATCTCTCTCTCTCTTTCGTTCTCCTAGTCAGCTTTATTGCAGTACTTGCCCTGAAATAATACTGAGTCTTGGCAAACACACTCAATTTTTTTCTTCTTTCAGAATAGAAGCAGTGTGGTTCTAAAACGACTATAAAATAATGTGATCTTCAGCTTTCTCAGTTCTAAGGTAATTTGGACGCTAATTGGATAAAGCACGTTTGGCAGCGTTCGGAATAAGGAAGTCACCCTTGCTGAAAGGCGAAGGGGTTAAAGAATTTTACCTTTTTTCCAAAGATTGTAAGTGAGTTCAACAGGAAGCTCTACGCGGCTGTGCGCTCCGTAGAGTTTAGCCATATAACGGAGGAGCTCGGTCCGGAGCAGCACACGCCTCTAATTAAAACTTGCGTATATTTTAAAAAAGGGGAGAAAATTGACATTATTTACTCGTCGAACATGAAACGCTCTTATTCTCCGGTCTCTAAGTTGCCTTTCTTTGCCTTGTATTTACGTGTTTTGTGCACTGGTGAACAGTCCCACGACTCACAAAAAGCTGCTGCTTGATATTAGCTGAGGTTAGTAACAATGGCAGCATCAGGGAAGTTGCTGATTCCCGTACTGCAACTTGCCAGCACACTGCCCCTTCATTCGAGGCGGCCGAGGTGTTTCCCGGCATTTAACGCGAACGAGAATGTTGACCGGCGTGTCCGGCTCTAACCTTCCGCATCACGATCCACAATGCTATAATTTAATATCAGCCCCCTTCCTCGCCGTGGGCAGTGCGGGCATCGACAACTGGATGCACATGTTTCTTGCAGCTGCTGCAGAAGCTCTATGTTGCCAGTTTGCGACGTTACTGAAGAAATAACTGCCGCTTAAGGCAGTTAGGCAGTTCTCACAAAAGCAGAAGGGGGGAGTCAAGTGGGTGCCTTTATTAAGGCGACTAGTGCTAAGGAGCCGAATGAGAAGAGGAATACCAGGAAGTGGTGTTCCTGCGCAGCGGAACGTTTCCCTCCAAAAGACTTACACGTTGGCATACTTTTTTCTTTCTTTTTGCTGTAGCGGAAGGCTTGGCAGTAGCATATTTCTCAGACCAAACGAAACGCTGGTCAAACATAGTGGCAGTTACTTTTCGTTGCTGCAATTAAAAAAACAACCAAACAACATGTGCGAAAAACCAAGACAAATATAAGCATGGATGTACGAATGACATTCCCCTGTATACCACATGTGGGCACTCAGAAAGTAGGGGCGTTGTACCTCTATAACGCTCACATTAATAAATCAATGTTGGACGTGGAACCTGCGATTTGGACTTGCAGTAACACAGCTCGCCAGGCTTGTGTGCTTTCGTTCGCGCGTGTGTGTGCGTGTGCGTGTGTGAGGTCGCTCTGTGTATTGACTCTACAACGTGTGACGCACTCATTGCTTTGTAATGCGCCGCTTAAGACATATATATCTGGCGATCTCTGCGGCTTCGAGCGTTCTCTCCAAGGTCACTCCTAAGGTATGTTTAATGGGGAAGACGCGAAGTGCGTGGCGGAGACGAGTGTGGCAGCCGGGTCGGCGGGGTCACAAGCTCCTCGCGTGCCAGGTCCCCTTTCGGATGCTCGACCCGTCTTACGACGCTCCAATAAAGAGCCACCGCTATCGCGGAAAACGACGACGCAGCGCGTATGTGAATCGCAGTCACGAGGCTCGGAAGGCACGGGAAGATGGGCGTTCAGAGCTTTGCGTGCTCGTGCGCCAGGAGCGGTTCGGACCGAAAGGCACGAGTTGCTTCGCATATCTGTTACTGATAGCGGCAGTTCTCGGGTTTTACGTCTCCCTGATATAGTCCACACCGTGCCACCGACCGGAAGCCAAATATTTACGCAGCGTTGCCGCTATGTGGGACCGACTGCATAAATACATAGGCCTAAATACACACTGTCTATTATGTACGAACTGCCAGCAGGCCAATTATAACGTTGCTTGTTCCCTACGGCTCCACCACAGGGTCTAGTGCTTGCTTCGACAGGTATAGCCCTACGCCGTTAATACGACTAGGGACAATTTTTCTGGGGACCAAACATTTCCAGTGTATTTACGCCTCATTAATACAGAAACTCGCGGTCCGGACAACGTACAGGGTGAAAATGCACAAAGTCTATTTGGGCACATGTATTTTTGTCGCGTTAACATGGACACCAATGAGAACAAAGCACGACTGCCCCAACCAGATATTCCTTTTCCAGTACTCCGAGTACAGTACACCCGACAAAGGCAGTGAGAAAGCGCTAACGCCTGGGTGATAGCCTCTCTGTTCGTAGATTTATGCTTTACACCGTCAAGGTGCCACCCGTCTTACATGAATGGCTGCGTAGAAAATTCTCTCAGCAGCTTCTGCTACCATTAATAGCCGACTGAGTACAGATAAACACTAGCGGTTCGTAGGATGCGGAAATTCGTAGTAGGAGATACGTCATCG
Organism: Amblyomma americanum; assembly: GCA_030143305.2. Classification (NCBI taxonomy): domain Eukaryota; kingdom Metazoa; phylum Arthropoda; class Arachnida; order Ixodida; family Ixodidae; genus Amblyomma; species Amblyomma americanum. The sequence goes on along the minus strand of JARKHS020005290.1, from coordinate 22,205 downwards.
CGACAAGAGACGCTTCATAAACCGCTAAGTGCTCCAGACTGCACCACATTAACTTTAATTCAATGGCTACTAGGGTAATGCGCTTGGAATTATCAAATAAAAACTAATTTTAGCTTCACCGCCGACCAGTAGGCGCAGAAGCATACCTTAATAACAAAATGTTTTTATTCTTTCTGCATTATTTCTTCCCGAATCGTTATTACGGACGACTCGCCTTATATGACAGTTTCGCTCTGGAACCAAAGTGTTCATATTGCCTTGGGAGGAGTCTACTCTTTTTCCACGGTCAATTTCTTGAAGCGAAAGCGGCTCGAAGAAATTACATGTTTAGAACACACCTACGCGGCGTACAATATGCGCGCAATACACATACCACGGGTGTTACATCACACTGCTTGCTTTACTTGTGGCAAAAGAGATAACATGGGCACTCAAAAATATGTTCTACTTTACCACTGGAGTGGCCGAATAGATGACATCAAGACTCAAAGAGTGAGACAACAATGAAGAGTAACTATCCCAAAAATGTGCCCGAAATAATAGTCACGAAAGCGAAAAATGCTTGTTCCCGTTGGAAAGTTTGGTTTTGATTGGAAAATTTAATTGGTTTTTGGGAAAGGAAATGGCGCAGTATCTGTCTCATATGTCACTGGACACCTGAACCGCGCCGTAAGGGAAGGGATAAAGGATGGAGTGAAAGAAGAAAGGAAAAAGAGGTGCCGTAGTGGAGGGCTCCGGAATAATTTCGACCACCTGGCGATCTTTAACGTGCACTGACATCGCACAGCACACGGGCGCCTTAGCGTTTTTCCACCATAAAAGCGCAGCCGCCGTGATCGGGTTCGAACCAGGGAACTCTAGATCAGTAGCCGAGCGCCCTAACCACTGAGCCACCGTGGAGGGTTGATATGAAAATTAAAATTGCTTTTGGAGGAAAGGACATGGCGCAGTATCTGCCTCGCATATCGGCGGACACCTGAACCGCGCCGGAAGGGAAGGGATAAAGGAGGGAGTGAAAGAAGAAAGGAAGAAAGAGGTGCTGTAGTGGAGGGCTCCGGAATAATTTCGACTACCTGGGGATCATAACGTGCACTGATATCGCGCAGCACACGGGCGCCTTTTGCGTTTCGCCTCCATCGAAGCGCGGCCGCCACGGCCGGGTTCGAACCCGGGTACTGCGGCTCAGTACCCGACCGCTCTAACCACTGAATCACCGCGGCGGGTATGAAAGCCACGCACAGACAGCGGGGGTGGATTTATGGGGGTGGGAAGCTAATTCCCTCTCCCCCTCCCTTCTTGTGCGAGAAATTTTACAACCTGGGTTCGAATCCGACCGCGGCGGGAGCGTTTCGCTAGAGGAGAAACGCCACAGAGCCCTCCACTACGGCCCCTCCTTCTCTATTTCGTCTTTCACTCCCACCTTTCTCCCTCTCCTCACGGCCCAGTTGTGTACGCCGAGAAATAATACAATTGCTGCGCCATTTCCTTTCCTAAGAAAAAAAGAACAGAATAGGAAAATCATGCTGTGTAAATAGCTTGTAAATAGTTTGTAAATCATTGTGTAAATTAGTTGTGTAAATCATTGTGTAAATAGTTTGTACACATTACCTCTCCCCATATCCTCTCTTCCTGTCCCCTCACCGCTTTCATTTCATTTCTCCATTCTTTTTTTTTTATTCGAGAAGTGTGCCGTGAGGCATAAGTTGAGAAAGAATTCTGCCTGCTATCCTTTATTTCCGCTGCTCCAGTTCACCGAAGGTCAACCCGCAACGCACGGCGAAATCGGCTTCACCTAGCGTATCGTGAAGGCACCGCTTTATTTTACAAAAGAATGTATAGTTGAGACAACCTCCATGCCATCCCTCTACCGCCCTATTCAAGAGTGACCCACAAATCTGCCCCTGAGAGACAGCGCAGAAAACAGACCCTGGTGCGCCTCAGTGCATGCTGATTAGTTCTACAATGCTAAATAACATTGCGCTACACTGTACCCCCAGAACTCTTAGCACCGCTAAATTGAGTGCTGTCAGAGCTGCCACGCAATCCGAAAATTTCCGTCCCCTCGACCTGACGCAGTTATCTGTCAACGAAGAGTGCGAACGTCTGCGTTCACCGCCAAGGAGAGAAAGGACACCGCGGATCGCCCGGGCCCAAAAGCGGCTGAGCCACTGTTAGCACGGGAGGCGAAGGACCCGTGCCAGCACCTGTGCCGCCTTGACCCGGCCCGAACGCTGCCAAAAGGCCGCAGTCGCGCTTAAAAGCAGCGTAGGGAGCAGCCGGCCGCGGCGTCTCAAAAATAGCGCGTTCCTCAATCTGTAATCAGGACGCCGCGTCGTTGTTTGTGCGCTTGGCGCGCGTTTTTATCTGCCGAGTTCCCTCGCTCCCCGTTTGTTCTGCTCGAGGGTGCTAAAGTGTTTTCCTCTCCGGCGTCCAGTAAACAGCGCCTTGCCCGCGCCTACCGGATGCACGTTCGCGTCACTTGGACATCCTCGGGAGCGATACGTTTATGGGGATGATGCGTCTTGCTACGACGGCCGCATTGTACACAGATGACGCGGATGTAGCACGCGACCGCTTTCTAGGCTTTTGCCTTGACCTCAGTGTTTTGGCAGCGTCTAGCTTGTCATAATAATAATAATTGGTTTTTTGGGGAAAGGAAATGGCGCAGTATCTGTCTCATATATCGTTGGACACCTGAACCGCGCCGTAAGGGAAGGGATAAAGGAGGGAGTGAAAGAAGAAAGGAAGAATTAGGTACCGTAGTGGAGGGCTCCGGAATAATTTCGACCACCTGGGGATCTTTAACGTGCACTGACATCGCACAGCACACGGGCGCTTTAGCGTTTTTCCTCCATAAAAACGCAGCCACCGCGGTCGGGTTCGAACCCGAGAACTCCGGATCAGTAGTCGAGCGCCCTAACCACTGAGCCACCGCGGCGGGTGCGTCTAGCTTGTCACGTAACAACACTGCGGCCGCGACGGGGCCTTTGTCTTTTGGATGTCTCAGCGTCCTGAGGCAAAATGAAAATGACGTTAACCTGCTTTGTTATGTCAGTGCAAATGACACCAGGTGTTCCAAATCAAGCGGGTGGTATTCACTACACCACCACTTTGCCTCATTTCAAACCCTCCTTCAACCTTCCCTCTGAGCGCGGTTGAGCTGACTACCAAGAGAGCTGTTCGAACTCGACCGCGGCAGCCGCGTTTCGGTGAATAATAATAATAATAATTGGTTTTTTTGGGGAAAGGAAATGGCGCAGTATCTGTAATATATCTTTGGACACCTGAACCGCGCCGTAAGGGAAGGGATAAAGGAGGGAGTGAAAGAAGAAAGGAAGAATAGGTGCCGTAGTGGAGGGCTCCGGAATAATTTCGACCACCTGGGGATCTTTAACGTGCACTGACATCGCACAGCACACGGGCGCCTTAGCGTTTTTCCTCCATAAAAACGCAGCCGCCGCGGTCGGGTTCGAACCCGGGAACTCCGGATCAGTAGTCGAGCGCCCTAACCACTGAGCCACCGCGGCGGGTTTCGGTGAAGCAGTAAGTGGTTTTTATTAAAATGGTAATAAAAGGAAGGAAAATATTTTTGCTAGCCCCGGCATCTGCCATCGATACTGAAGCACCTGAGCTGGGGCAGCGGAAGTAAAGGATAGTAGGCAGAATGGAGAAATGAAATGAAAGAGGTGAGGGGACAGGAAGACGTGGAGAATAATAATTAATAATAATAATTGGCTTTTTTGAGGAAAGAAAATGGCGGAGTATCTGTCTCATATATCGGCGGACACCTGAACCGCGCCGTAAGGGAAGGGATACAGGAGGGAGTGAAAGAAGAAAGGAAGAAAGAGGTGCCGTACTGGAGGGCTCCGGAAAATTTTCACCACCTGGGGATCTTTAACGTGCACTGCCATCGCACAGCACACTGGCGCCTATGCGTATCGCCTCCCGGGCGCCTATGCGTATCGCCTCCCGAACGCGGCCCGAACGCGGCCGCCGCGGTCGGGTTCGAACCAGGGTACTCCGGATCAGTAGCCGAGCGCCCTAACCACTGATCCACCGCGGCGGGTACTTCGATGGAGCTGAAACGCAAAATACGCCCGTGTGCTGTGTGATGTTAGTGCATGTTAAATATCCCCAGGTGGTCTAAATTATTCCGGAGCCCTCCACTACAGCACCTCGTTCTTCCTTTTTTTGCTTCATTCCCTCCTCTATCCCTTCCCTTACGGCGCGTTTCGGGTGTCAACCGAGATGTGAGACACATACTGCGCCATTTCCTTTCCTCAAAGATCATGAATTTCTATGCATGTCCTTACCCACTACCCACCTCATTCTCTCTTTCTGCTTTCACTCCCTCCTTCATCCCTTCTCTCCAGGCGCAGTTCAGGTGTCCACGGAGATGAACTATACATATACTGCACCATTTAATTTCCTGAAAAATCAATTTCCTTCCAATTTCCTTCCATAGCCTCCAGAATACCCTTGCCTTCTTGAAACATAGCATCTGGGACATGCGCCTGAGGGAGGAGCATATGCCAACATTCAGTCTCAGCAGGGATCCTGCATAACACTTTTAGTCGCGACTTCTTCGTTTACACTATATCATATCACATGGGCCTGTCAAAACATAGACGTGGTCCCCAACATACAAAACCCGATTGCGGAGCGATGAGAGAGACTGCTGTTCAGCGACCGCTGTGAAAACCAACAAGGTCTCGTACAGCTTGCTCCAACGGGCGGCAGTGGCCAGCGGAGCCCTGGACTGAGGGCAACAGACCATTCGTTAATAGTGAAGGAGCTCGACGGAGAAGACTCCTGGGGATAAAAATCATGGAGAGAAAATCTCTGAAGATGCCCCAAAACCGCAGAGTAGAATAGTTTTCTCCTCCTCATTTAAATCTTTATGCAGGAGAACTTTACACGCTAGACGGAACCGACTACTCTTTTTCTAATAATAATAATTGGTTTTTGTGGAAAGGAAAATGGCGCAGTATCTGTCTCATATATCGTTGGACACCTGAACCGCGCCGTAAGGGAAGGGATAAGGGAGGGAGTGAAAGAAGAAAGGAAGAAGGAGGTGCCGTAGTGGAGGGCTCCGGAATAATTTCGATCACCTGGGGATCTTTAACGTGCACCGACTACTCTTTTTCCCGTTATGAAATATTACTATCGGCGAAATAAATAAGAGGAAGCTTGGCAAGAAAAGAAAGAGAATGAACGAACTAAACATTAAAGAATCGTGCCTTGGTGACGTTTGCTCGATGACGTACGGGTGAATAAACGGACACGTGCACGCGCGCGCGCTCGCAAGCACACAAGCACGCACGCAACAATATGTTGTAATGCTTTTGAGTGTGTATTTCCACAGTGGTAACGTAACAGCCACTTCGAACACACGCTTGTTAAGAAAGCACGTTCAATACAAACAGATAGAGCCAACAAAAAATGGTGGTGGTGGTAGTGGTTTTATTAAAATAATAGTAAAAAGGAAGGAAAAGATTTTTGCTATCCCCGGCATCTGCCATCGATACTGAAGCACCTGAGCTGGGGCAGCGTAAATAAAGGATAGCAGGTAGAACGGAGAAATAAAATGAAAGAGGTGAGGGGACAGGAAGAGAGGATAGGGGGAGAAGTTATATATATATATATATATATATATATATATATATATATATATATATATATATATATATATATATATATATATATATATATATATATATATATATATATATATATATATATATATATATATATATATATAATCTATTTACACGGTAAGAAATGTGTCCAGGTTGTGCGCGTGATTAGTTCATGTTTTAGGAATTAAAACACACGCGCACAGCACTGTGTTGGCTACAACACAACAGAAAAATGTTTTGCGAGGAACTTTTTGTCATATTCAGTCTATTTCCACGTTTCGTTCAAATGCACCAGTCCTTTCATTGTTGTGAAAATTATGCTCCGTCTCAGAAAGAAGTAGCAGCGCGACGGCGACACTATAACCGACACCACCTGAAAGAAGGGGTTACAATAACCGGCTTCTTCGGTTTCGATCGCCGACTGCCACATGGCCCTTAGGTCGTTTTTCTCTATCCTCGGCGTATTGTTCAGCAAATACCTCGCATGTTACAATTTATACATAGAACCTACATGCTACGTTTTGTTTTCACTAATCCTCATATAACCTCTAGTTACACAATCTCATGTGCGGTATTGAAGGGATATCGAGTTTTAAAAACCCCATATGGGATTGAAATAAAACCTCGTATAATTATGCTCCATAAGTACAAGTTGTACCTTGAAAGGCTCAATCGGACAAAGAAAGCACACGCAGCACGGGCGCTCTCTTTATCGACATCCTCGTCGTCTGTCCGGTGCGCCGACCTTTACAGCTAGAGCATACAGATGTGGAATACCGACATGGCTTAACATCTGCCTTGGTTAAAACAGCGCTGCCGTCTAAAAGGAACGTCATATACGATCCTCATTACACGGGGAATTTGCACTGGCCAAGCAGTCTGACCGCTGGCGTCGGTCTTCTTTAGAGCGTTTGCGTTGTGCAATGCGCACAAACTGAAATGGTTGGCTAAGAGCTCTGCGGGTTAGATTACGTTCGATCCCAGTGGCTATATCTGGTCCGCGGCGTCATCCAAGAGGGCACGTGGCTATACATACTAGCTTTGTGCAATGGGGATGACGTGGTTACAAAGCTATCCTGTTTTTGAGTTTCGAAACTCTGAGAGGCACAATATCAGAAAGCAGAAATAGAGAGCGGGCGTTGTTTATACTATCGTGTATTGTGTGTGCGATTATGTTTCACTTTTTTGTTTTCTGTGAACAAGAAACTGATATAAAGGCATTCACGTGGCGTACACCTACACTCTGCAAAGCGGCTACGCTCGAGAACCAATTGCCGGCAGAATAAGCAAGGCTAATCCCACCTGTAGCATACACTCAACTCAAGAAAGGAACCATGAAGAAGTATAGTGTGTGCTCCATTTCTCAGCTATAGCTGTAGCCCCCCCCCCCCCCCTCCCTTTTCGACCGATCTAACGGACGAACAAATTCGTCCAGACAAAAGCAGCTTCATGTTTCACCTACCGGAAAGTTACCGGGCGAGGTCCACGACTTCAACATGACTTCTAGGTACATGACTTCTATAGTCTCCAGTGAAGAGCCGTCCACATTCGTGGCCGCCGCACAGAATTCCTCCTCGTCAAAGAAGTATTGCTCCTGGCCTGAACAGGACGCATACCATAAGAATAAATTATAAGCTCAAAATTTTTTATGCTTCTAGGTTGCTTGATATACACAAACATTAAAAAGCTGATTTCGTTTGCTGTCGTGATTGGCAATCGGGGGAATACAGGACCCGAAGGGCTATAACCCTTCATTAACTTTTTTTTTTAAGTTGTATCCTACTGTAGGTACAATTATGTCGTCCTATAGTATATGTCCCATTTTTCACGCGCTGTTTTGCCAGAAATTTTTCGTTTCATTGTCGTCCTATTGGCCAGACGATGACCAAAGCTACAGACGAGAATGTGGCAGCTGTGTATCTTAGTGAACCACGCTCAGGACCTTGGTTCTATGTTCGACATCTTGAAGCTTCTGGGGAAGAAATCAACGCGTCGACCTGAAATGACAGATAGACCAACCAATCTGAGCGAGCTTGATTACCATATGTGGATTAAGTAGCAATTGTAGTAGTAGTGGTTTAATCAAAATAACAGAAAATAAAGGAAAAGATTTTTGCTAGCCCCGGCATCTGCTATCTCTAAGGAAAGCACCTGAACTGGCACAGCGGAAATAAAGGAATAGCAGGCAAACTGGAGAAATGAAATGAGAGAGGTGAGGGGACAGCCAGAAAGGGGAGAGATGTCGGGAACTATGTACAAGTATTTACAAAAATTCGCATATGTACAGATCGGGCGCGCGGGATGTTCACAAACGAAAAGGAAAAAGCGCGCGCACGACACTCTGTACACTCTGCGACAAAAATTTGCGGGGCGCGAGTTCTTGAAAAAACTTTTATTGTAGCTCCACCTCGCTACCCAGTCACCTGACATTGTTACCAGAGGAAGGATCATTTAGGCCTTTAATACCTACATACAACATCAGGCGATTACGTAGAGAGATAGAGCTACAATAAACATTTTTCTAAGAACTTGCGTCCCGCAAACTTTTGTCCCCGATGGTACACTATCTATCTATCTGTTGTTGCCAGGAAGAAATAAAATGAAATTGCACAGGCCCGCCCACTGGCTCAAGCCGAGCCACAATCGCTACCACGTGCAGATAGTAGAAGAGTTAAAAGATGGGATAGGAAGACAGGATAGAAAAGACGCGCGGTATAATGACCCAGGCCGATCTCGGAGGCAGTGCAATACCGGGCCAACCGGTGGCGGAAGTGAAGCAACCTTCAAGCACTCCGCCACATTTCCAAAAATAAGTCCAATATGCTGAGTTCAAATGGGACCCGTAACAGATATTCTACGGGTCCCAACTAGTACACTAAAGCTGGAGTGGGCGTCCAGCTTATGATCATCCATATGTGGATTAAAGCCACCAAGAAGTAAGTATAAAACTCAGAGGGTATCAAGTCGCATTGACGCATAACAGCAAGGCGTCCACAGGCCTTCCTGTTTGTTCTTCCCATTTTTGAACAAGTGTTCCGAGAATGAACAGTATGCGCACATGGAGGACGTGCCAAACCAGCGTACACCTGTGCGTCAGACTCCCGCGTAAGCGCCGTGCGAGCGCAAAGCGTGAGTCAGAAGGGCTCGATCGAATCTGCTCCAGTTGCTCTAGGGTCCTTAATGAAGGAGGCTCGGGCTGTCCGCGTTCGGGAGGGAGGAGAAGGTTGGAGCGAGGTTCAACACTGAATGCACGCACTCGAGCCTCTCGAGAGAGCGGGATTGATCGGGAACAAAGCTTGCGCGTCCAAATTTAGCTCGGACGTCGCTCGTTGATATTCATGCTACGGGAGAGTCCGCGCAATAGTCTCTTTTTTGTTTCTTTCCTTTTGCAACGAGTTTGTTTCCGAGAGTTCGCGAGAATTTGAGAGAAATTAGCGCCCCTTTCGTTTCCGAGAGAACGAAACTCTAATCAAAGTACACACTTTGAAAGTTTAATCAGCTCCTACATTGTACCGCCACGCAAATTCGAAGCCGTAAGTGCGTTTTCCAGAGTTACAATTGCGTAAAGCGAAAGTAGGGAAGCGCTGCGCGAGCTCATCAAATAGCGCAGTGATGCGAGTTCCAGGCATAGTGGGTAAAATCTTTCTGGTCGAAGAATTGTTCCCAAGTGCTAGATAAGTGTTTAATGCCCGAGCATTTCGTTAGGAACGTTCTGGATGCATCTCAATGTCAAAACCAACGTACATGGTCCGTCAGAAGTTCCCAGGCCACACGGTCTGCTTTTCAGTAGTATATTTTGGCATGCCTATGAAGCTACCATTGTTGCCAGAGGCGTTAACCATACTTCTACTGCCATCCACACAGATTTCGAGGTGCGGAGTGTGTCATAAATGTCCCACTACACGGCTCAAAAACAGAGCATGTGGCCTGGGAACTTTTGACTCGCCCTGTACGCATGAGTACATAGTTAAGATGTATGTAAGGCCAAACTCAAACGCGAACACTTCCTGTGTCTCAACATCATCATCAGCCTGATTACGCTCACTGCGGGGCAAAGGCCTCTCCCATATCTTTCCAATTAACCTTGTCCTGTGCCATCTGCGCCACCCTACCCCCACAGACTTCTTTATCTCTTGGTGGCAAACAGCGCAACGACGCGGACAGAGGGGAAGAAAATACAGGACAAGCGCTGTACTCACAACTGAAATTTATTTAAGGAAAGCAGTACATTTTATAGAAAAAGTGGCCAACTTATCAGCTAGTACATAGACAAAACCCAAGTTTCTACGTGGCATCGAGGAATGCAACCTCACTGTCATATAATGAAATAGATGGCTTACTGACACATAACCTTGTTTTTTCTTCATGTGATATGCTTCCATAATCTCACGTGTTAATCGGGACGGGTGTTTGTAGAGGATATCGCAGTAAGGCAATGAAGGAAAACAAAATTGGTAGTCTCGAACATCTCACCCGCCCACCCAACTTTCTGCCGCCCCCTGCTACGCTTGCCTTCTCTTGGAATCCAGTATGTTGCCCTTAACGACCGTAGGTCATCTTGCCTTCGCTTTAGATGTGATGCGAAAGTTTATTTCTTCAGTTTGATTTCGTCTAGGGTGTTATTAACCCGCGTTTGTTCCCTCACCAACTCTGCCCTCTTCCTGTCTCTTAACGTTACACCTACCATATTTCTTTCCATAGCTCGCTGCGTTGTCCTTAACTTAGGCTGAAGCCTTTTCGTTAGCCTCCACGTTTCTTCCCCACAGGCGAGTATCGCTAAGAAACAGGCTAGTTATAATTTTCTCTTGAGGATTACGGTGGCTGGGCCGCCGTATTTCTACGTGCTCACTACAGTCACGGGTACCTTGGCCTGGAAACTTTTGGAGCAAATGGTATGTTTACCTACACACGTATATGTGTCCCGCCTGTGATCCCAGAATTCATATATATATTAAATATTGACATGTCTGCCGACAATGAAACAATATGGAAGAATATACCTACTAATAATCACGCCTGACTTCTCGCACCCACGTGAGAGTGCATCTCCAAATCATCCCGCTGAGCTACGTCAGACGCGTGTGTACGTGCAAACCGTCACGCATCAAGGAGCCTGCAGGTCGCGCTTGGTGTGAACTTGAATTGTCTCGTACGCACAAGGCACGCTCCTCAGGCGGCAGCTGCTGACTGCGACTTAAATATTTATATGTCTGCCGGCAATGAAACAATATGGAAGGGTATACCTACTACTAATCACGCCTGACTTCTCGCACCCACGTGAGAGTGCATCTCCAAATCATCCCGCCGAGCTACGTCAGACGCGTGTGTACGTGCAAACCGTCACGCATCAAGGAGCCTGCAGGTCGCGCTTGGTGTGAACTTGAATTGTCTCGTACGCACAAGGCACGCTCCTCAGGCGGCAGCTGCTGGCTGCGACTGGCTTCCACGGGCTGAGACAATCCCCGGCACGCCGCAGACAGCTTTTCCCAGCGTGTTCTTGGCGGTCTGCGCGCCTAGCCTATTCCCCGCTGCATCCGAGAAAGGCCAATCAATCTTCCATTGTGCGCGAAAGTTCTCAATCCTCTTTTTCTCTGCACACTGTCAAGTGCGGTGCCTTGGAAAGTACAAGGACGACACATCCTCTCTTCCCCTACCCTCCCCCATTCTTTCTTTTTGCGCATGTCCAATCCGAAAGTAGGAGAGAGAAGGAAACATGTGTTTCCTGCGCACCTATATTGTACAAGGGTCACCTGGCTGACTCCTTTTTGCCGCCATTCTTCTATTATTTTTAGAAACTGTATCTTACGGTGCCATGCCAAAGCTATAAATAAGACTTCACACAGGAGCATTGTGCACCTGACTGAGAGGTCAGGCCGGCGAGGTAATTTCTATTCCAGATGGGCGATTACGCAAGATGGGAACCCAATTCACACTCGCTAAAGTGGTGCGGTATAGTATTAGCACAAGAGCGGATGCAATATGACATGATCGTATTATCAAGGTTTGGGCAAGCCTTAGTGGCAGGTACCTCCGTTCTGCGCATACTGGGAATTGATCGGCGCAATCCAGCTGTCGCTAAAGCATGGTGTTTCATTCGACAGAGGTGTAGACTAATATCTTTGTACTTTTGCCGTGGTTTAGTTTCTTTGTGCGTTTGGGGGAGAAGAAAGAAACATGAAATCTGTGATAAAAGTTTACTTACGCCTACTCTTTGAGGCCGAAACACTTTTTCGTATTGCGGGATGATACCCGTTTGTACGAAGTTGTGCAGGGCGTTTACATGAATACATTTTTTTTTTTGCAGGACCTCCACTCCACCACCCCACAAACACACACACAAAAAAAACGCCTGCGTATCTGTAATGTTCCATAAGGGGAATTTTCTCTTTTTCCGCAAATTTTACGAGTAAAACCTGGCAAAAAGGAAATCTTCATGGGTTTTCGGAGAAGTTAAGGAACCAAACTTAAAAAAAAAATTGCTGGCTTTTCTAAACTGCTGCAGAAAAAAAAAAGTGTGACACATAGGAATTGTAGGGTCTATTTATGGGAATTATGAGCTACTTCATGGATCATCACTGCTACGTATGTATTATAGTAAAGTAATGTTTATGTCGAACCACTAATAAAATGTTCTATCGGCTTCAAATGAATCGCGGATGCTACAGAAGAAAGGTGACCAACAAGATAGGGTTTTCGTTGAGTAGCATTAAATCTCTGGTTGTTAATTGTAACGCCCCTGTAGCGGCTCCACAAGAATTATTACAAGCCAAGCCTGTATTTATTCTCCATTTATTACTCTTGTGCTTTTACGTTCGCGTTTGGTTTGACGCCGACCACGCCCCCACACCTGCTTTCGGGCAGCTGAGTGCGACCACGGACGCTTGAAATGAAAAAAAAAAACGAGCTCATAGAACATCTGCGATGAATAAACACCATTTAAACTCGAATATTTTATAGGTACCAGAATATACAAAAACCAAAACGTTGATTACATTAAAATTGATGAGGTCCCGGCTGATATTACAAAGCGCCACTGAGTAACCAGAGAGAAAGAGAAAGGGATGAAAAGGGTTATATGTCAGCCGTGGTATTCGCCTTTATATTACTATAATATACTGAGATGGTGATGTGCGGAAGAAGTCATGAAGGTTCGGTAAAGGAAGATGAAAGAAAACGCCCCAATGGATTACTGAAATGTTCGAGGTTGGGAGGGGGATCTCCTTTAGACGGCTTTTCCCCATCACCACTCCGCACTAAGCCCTTGGACTTGACTTGCAGCAGACGGGGACCGCATGCCCGCTATCTGCTGTGTCATTTGACAGCCAAAAAGCGCCTCTACTATTACCATTTCTCATTAACTCATTAATGATTTTAATCGGCGCAGCCGTTGCTGCTTCCGCTATATCTGCGATGAAAAGAACAGCCTCTAGCACAGTGGACTCCAGGAACGCATGCGCCGAGCGCGCTCGGACAAATCTAAGCTGGCGGTGACGTTACCATGGTAACGTAACGCTGACGTCCGGGGTCATGCGATGTCACTTGGTCACGAGATGTGTTACACCAACGACGCCGCTCACACGCCACAAGTGAACCACTAACAGCTTCGCTGTAAAAGTGAACGCACCTTCATAGCAGAATGGTGGAGGGTACGTTCACGATACCGCAGCACTGGCCGTGTGGCAGAAAATGTGCCTTGCATGCGAGAGGTGCCTGCAGGGTTCGATCCCCAGCACCGCTGGCCCCCATCTGGCTCCCGTAACCATCGGGTGGTGTTTTGAGGAATATCTGATTCGGGTCCCATTTGAACCCAACATATTTTACTTATTTTTGGAAATTGGAAATGTGGCGGAGTGCTTGACGGTTGCTTCACTTCCGCCACCGGTTGGCCCGGTATTGCACTGCCTCCGGGATCGGCCTGGGACATTATAGCGCGCGTCTTTTTTATCCTATCTTTCTATCCTATCTTTAAACTCTCCTACTTTCTGCACGTGGCAGCGATTGTGGCTCAGCTTGAGCCAGTGGGCAGGCCTGTGCACTTTCCTTTTCATCCTTCCTGGCAACAACAGAAGAAGAAGATTCACATGGCTACAAGCTTTCTCCCGATTTAATAATAATAATAATAATAATAATAATAATAATAATAATAATAATAATAATAATAATAATAATAATAATAATAATAATAATAATAATAATAATAATAATAATAATAATAATATATTATTATTATTATTATTATATATTATTATTATTATTATTATTATTATTATTATTATTATTATTATTATTATTATTATTATTATTATTATTATTATTATTATTATTATTATTATTGGTTTTGGGGGAAAGGAAAAGGCGCAGTATCTGTCTCGTATATCGTTGGAGACCTGAACCGCGCCGTAAGGGAAGGGATAAAGGAGGGAGTGAAAGAAGAAATGAAGAAAGAGGTGCCGTAGTGGAGGGCTCCGGAATAAGGTAAGGGATAAAGGAGGGAGTGAAAGAAGAAAGGAAGTGAGAGGTGCCGTAGTCGAGGGCTCCGGAATAATTTCGACCACCTGGGGATCTTTAACGTGCACTGACATCGCACACCACACGGGCGCCTTGGGGTTTCTCCTCCATAAGAACGCAGCCGCCGCGGTCGGGTTCGAACCCGGGAACTCCGGATCAGTAGTCGAGCGCCCTAACCACTGAGCCACCGCGGCGGGTCCCGGTCTGGTGAGAGGATTTTCAGGGGAGAAGTGCTTGGGAAAAGGGACTGTGGCCAACCCTCCTCCCCTTCGACCGGTCGTTGTCGCGACAGTTCAGCACATTTGACTACAATAATGCTCTCCGAAGAGTACACTTCCATATTTGAGTTGAAAGGGCTTGAAGCTGCACTGTAGGCCTCGGTGAGAAGCTCCACTTTTGCTTCCGGCTTTGCGCAGCATAACGACAGTCGGGCATTTTTGAGAGCTCATTGTGCTTCATTTTATTGTTTTCATGCCGAGCGCCAGTCTTCGGTTTAAATCGCGAGTATTGAGCAAAAAATTATTAAAGAACAAGCAACGTTGGGACACGTTTAGCACAAACTGCGTTTGAAATCGCACTCGTGCCAGTGCTGATTCCTGCTTCACGTTTTATGAATGGATTTAGTTCCCTGCTGGAGAAACTACACTTCTCTAAGCAAGAAAACCATTTACTCTCTGTCATAAAGCTGTATAAACTTTGTAATATGACATGGAAAATAACACGAGTAAACTGCACGCGCACGCCCAGTTTGTGGCGTCTTTGTCAAATGTGCTCTGCGTGCGGCCTTCTGAACTATGCAAAGGCGGACACATGGCATGAACTGACTGACTGACTCACTATGTTGCTGAGGAAGAAGGAAAAGGAAAGTGCACGGACCTGCCTACTGGCTCAAGCCGAGCCACGCTCGCTGCCACGTGCAGAAAGTATGAGTTGTGAAGGATAGGAAAGAGTGAAAGAAAAGACGCGCCGCGCTAATATGCCCCGGGCCGATCCCGGAGGCAGTGCAATACCGGGCCGACCCGTGCCGGAGTGCTTAAAGCCAAGCACTCCGCCATATTCCAAAAATAAGTTTAATATCTTAGGTCCAAGGACCCGCTGCAGATATTAAATCAGGTATCAGATATCATGGTGGTGATCACATGGCATGGACAAGGGTGTGCATGGTTTCCCAATCACATCGCCCTCCATTATCCGCACTGGGGAGCTGAACCCCCCCTCAGCTTATTGTACGAGGCATCCGGAAGGCGGAAATTTGGGCGAGTTGGTAAGTGTTCATTTTCGCTCTCAGCGCAACACGAACGGGACACAAGACGAAGGACTAGCACAAACAGGCGCTGACTATCAACTGGTTTTTTATTGAAGAACGAAAAGCGTATAAATACAAACACTGAACTACTTATCAATCAACAAAAGTTATCTGGAAGGCACGTGGGAGGTTAGATAGCTCAATTCCCTCTCGAATAACGTTATGGAAGGGCTGCTGATACATTTTGCGCCGTTGTGGTAAATATAAAAAGCTTCCATAACTTCGCGTGTTAATTTATTGTTATGTCGGAACAGGATGCGCGTGTTCTTGTAATCGGGAACACATTGGCATTTTTTGCACTGGAAAGACGCCTGGGCAAGGGGGTCCCCTTTAGCTCTCCTTTCTGCATGATCCTTTTCATGCCTGCATTGGCATTGCCTGCTGTGGGAGCCTGTGTGAGACAGGGGGTCATTTTTTCTGGTGTTTTCATGCTCTATCAAGCGTTTGTTAACTCACCTGCCAGTCTGGCCAATGTACATGGCACCGCAAGAGAAGGGGACCTGGTATACCACCCCTACCTCGCAAGGTATAGATGGCGACACATGACGCACTTGACAAGCATCCCTCTTGCTCTTGCCGTAGTGCCTCTGATTCACCTGTTTGCACATTGCGCTAAGTTTTTTAGGTGCAGAAAAGACGACATCAACGTCGTATCTACCCGCAACTTTTTTCCGCCCATGTGACAAGCAGTGTGCATACGGGACCACAGCCGGCTTTTTCTTTTTGGCTTCTTTCGGCTGAGCCCCATTCTTGAGCTGCCTAAGAAGGTTCTCCGCTGCCCTGGAAATGAGTTGATCTGGGTACCCGGTAGTCCTAGTGCTAGTCCTTCGTCTTGTGTCCCGTTCGTGTTGCGCTGAGAGCGAAAATGTACGAGGCATGTTCTGCGATATTTTTCTCATCGACAAGTTGCAGCGTGCCATGGTTTCTACCGCCCCAGTCGGGGCACTGACGATAAACGTTCTTTTCAACTTCTGGCAAACTTATGTGTAATAAATTTGAATTTCTGCATGGCTCGCATGCTTGCACTTTTGTACGCAGGCTTCTGCGTAGTTTAGGTAGCAAGTTCGTAAGTGGGTCCAGTGAAAACAAGTAAAAATTACGGTCAAGGAAAATGCCTTTAGCTGTGTCGGTACACGACCATTTCGCATTTCACCCCCACCGAAACGCAAAACGAAACTCGCATTAGGCTATCGCCTGTATGAAGCGATATGCGTCTGAGGTCCCGCAGGAACTGCGGGACAAACGGCACCGACATCGTAACATGTAGCCAAAAACTTCACCATTAAATACCTGCAAAATCAGTGTTTCACAGTGCAGCGCGTGCCGCGGGGGAATTTCTTCGCCCCATCAAATTTCGATAAGGTGAAGATAAGGCAAGGAGTTTTTTCGTACATTTCTCCTTTCGGCGTTCTTTACTCTTGTCGACGTCACTTCTCTATTATCAATAATATCTACGTTAGTACAGTACCTGCCCTATATAAGAGAAAAGACGTGATGCTTTGCAAACAAGGGCAAGAGAGCCCGTGTAAACCTGCCCGCTGCACCCATCGCGTACCGGAGACGCGGGGAGGCAATGATACGGCAACCGGAGATGCAGGCAACTAGAGAACTTCGCACTGGGCGTCTCGCCGCCGCCAGCTCTCGTGTTCGTGATGCCGCGGCCTGACTCAAACGCGCGCACGGCACCGCCGCCGACTTCCTCTGGAAATTTTCCGCGCACTGTTGGACGAGGACGCCGCATTCCGGCCTGAGAGAGAGAGAGCGTGCATATCCCGTGGCCCGCCGCGCGCGCGCAGTGCACGCGCCGCTGCCGCCGCCGCCACCAACGCGTGGTTTATTCACTCGGCGACTTCGTGCCCTTGGCCTTCATGCAGGTCTCGATGGCAATATTAGGACAGTATGCCCTGGCTCGAGATTGTACCGACCCAGCGGGGCACACTGACTCCACTCTCTGCCCCCTCCCAACCCATTTTTCAACCCGCCAAGAGACATTCCACCTAAATAGGCGTCTCTAGCCCCCGCCACATACGAAACTTTCCCCGGCAGACTCCTACCACCTAAGACGCACCAAAACACTCACTTTCCCCAATCTACACCACCTATACCGCATTCACCACACATTATACGCAGATATATGTCCCTGGTGTGGCGATATTCCCACATTCACGCACATTACATGGACATGCTCAGCTAAACCGCACCACTTAAAGCCACACAACGCGGCGCTGGAGCAGTGGGAGGTGACGCTGGCCAGCGGCACCCTGGAAGACCAGGAGGCGCTAGTCGCCGTCGCCGAAGCGTCGGCGGAAGCCACTGGAGTCTTGGATTGAGGACCCCACCTACAAGCCGCTCCGGTTTCCTTTTTACAAATAAATGCTTATTCTCTCTCTGGATCAGAATTTCAAGGAAAGGAAACAAAGTGTGGGAGAGGGAAGCAGAGTAGCAAGGAGCGAACAGTGTCGTAAAGAGCACACACACACACACGGCATGGAAGATTTTCACGAGCAAATGTCTGGACGCTAGCATACGCTGCGGAATTGAGATATGCCAACTGAGTGGTACGCACACGCTGTGCGTACGTCGTCTTTATGTTATTCCTCACCAGCAGAAGGAACTGCCTAATCGCCACTCGCACAGGTTTTCTTTTTCTTTTTTCTCTCTCTCTCTCTTTGGGTAAAAGCAAGCGCAAAGAAGAGCGCCGGTGAGTAAAGGAAACGCAGCATTTGGACGAGGCTTTCGCGTGCGTGCGCCCTTCGCCTAATCGCGACTTGCGAGTGCGACGCTCGCTGACCTTGGCGTGAAATAGAAAACAACGAGAGCGACGCGCCTGTACCGTTGGTGAACTGGGCTGCATGGGCCGGACTGTGCGCGGCGCAACGAACGAACGGCGACATTGAATTTCTGTTTTGTTTGTTTGTTTGTTTGTTTGTTTGTTTGTTTGTTTGTTTATGAGGGGGTTGTGCCTGACAGTGGCACTGATTAATATACTTTCTGCAAGGGGGAAAACGAAATACTCTAGACTGTACATAATACGTAACACAGCACAGCTGCAGTGCACAGTACACAGTACAATGCGCGACACGGGGCATCAGTAATGATGTCAGAAGGTGATAGGAGACTAACACTAAATATTACATTGGATATATTTTTAGTGTGTGAATAAAAAAACGAGAAAAGCGAGCAAAGTATATGCTAAACCACGAAACATTATATTCGCTGGTAGATTAAGTCATTAGCAAGCAAAGAATGGTGCTCAGACAGTGCCCTAAGCTGCCATAAATGTAGCGAACCAAATGGAAGTTGATTACAGCGAAGAAAGTAATTTCCTTTTTTTTTTTTGGCAGTGCGGACGTCGGCCATGGCCTTAACAGCGCTTTAAAACTAAATGCTATTTCTATCAAGGGCTTTTAAATCCCTCACCACTCATGTTCCGGAATGATCATGCTGTGGGCATGAAGCCAACATCTGCTGGCAGTATTCCGTCTTGCTGACGGGCGGATAAGCCTTTTTTTTTTACTTGTCCAGTCTTTCAAGCGCTTTCTCAAGATGAACTCTCACGAGCTACCCAACTGTTTTCGCCTGTTCATTTTTTTCTTCCCTTCTTGCTTTCAAACTCCCCTCCATGCTATCTAGATGGATTCCACAGCAGCGTACCAAGGAATGCTGAATCAAAAATTTCAGATGGAATTTGTGACGCCTAAAACGGAATACACTGAAGCTTTGTGTTAAGTACAGCAAGGAACAAAAAAAAACATGGTGTGATCTTTTTTTTCCAGTACGGTTCCGTAGCAACTTGCTCTATATTCATGTACGGTATTTCTAATCTCCATCCTCGCGACTGACATGGAACAATACACAGCAGCAACTAGAAAATGGTATGTCACATCACTAAACTCAACTTTTTTATGTTTTTTTAGGTAGAAAATAGGCTTAGTTAAGAGTTTGGGGAAGATGTTTCACCTGTTTCGCGTCTGAACTCTAGGTTCGTCTTGTTAGTTACTCGCGTCGATGCGTTTATACAGCAGAGATACGGCGGCACTTCTGCATGCTGCAGCTGTTTCCGCCAGCCTTCCTGTCTGGATGCCGTCCCTGGATTCGCCGGTCGTTAACTCCTCGCTCGCATGCCACGCGGCGGCGCCATAATCGCCAAGGTCGACAGGAAGGCGGGGCTGAATAAGTAAAATATCGACGATATCATGCAAAGAAGATATAAATGTAACGCAGAAACCGCAGTTCGTACTAACGCACAGTGCGATAGCACATAAAATAGACTTCGCCGGACTGGCAGCTGGTTAGTACGTGCTCTGTTGTTCGTTCTTTCAGTGGCACGAGTTCACCGGCACTATATACATCCTCTTTCGCGTACACGTTAACTAGGCGTAGCTCGACTTCTACTGAATGGCATACGTCGGCTGGCACACACCTCTCGGCTAGAGCGCCATGTCAGTGAGCGCACATCTGATTAATGCCTCGAGCTCATGCCGCTTGCCGGGAAAAGACAGAAATGTTTGTGTCACCTACTGTTATTACACTGTCTGTACCGTACTGCACATGATACAGACAGCGATGACGAAAACAGGAAGTACGAAGGGGGTGCAGTGAGACTGCAAACCAGAATACAGAAAACTTGAATGAATGGAAGCCTTTTCTTGTTTGTTTTTCAGGGTGTCTGGGTATGCTCTCAAATACGACGACCAGACCGTAAATTTAACGCAGAAATTTCACACCCTGATACAAGACAGCCAAAGACTAAATCGAGAACACGTGTTGGTTGTCGTTTAGCGTTATGTCCGAGAAAGTCAATCACGCATGATGTTCTGATACTCATTCGTCTTTCAACTGAATGAATGGAGGGGATACACGAATACAGGCTCGCGGTGTATTTTTTTTTTTGTAGCATTAAGCGCAGTTTTATAGCCGTTCTATGAACCAGCTACTGCGGTTTGAGTGCCCAATTGATGAGCGCCTCACAGCTTCGCAGTACGAAAGTGTGGTGACGAGGTGGGTGATATATTTGTATTTATCCTATTAAATATCCCAGCTCTTTATATTAAAGAGCACTTACTGAGCTTGAAAAATAGACGGCAGCTATTTCCGCTTTGCAGCCGCTCCCTCACGTCTCGTTGCGGCAGTTTACCATCGCAAAGAGTATCTCTTTCCGTCACATAAATCCTGGCACTGCTTACAAACCGAACGCATTTGCGCGTGCGTGCCAGTATTAGTGGCGGGTCGGGTTTCTTTATTATATTTTGCCGCCGCCACATGGCGGTGTCACCGGCGCCGCAAGCGCCACGGCGCCTGCCGCTGCCGGCGCTAGCTGGCGCTGGACGAGCCAGCAGCGACGCCAGCAGCCTCGGGCTCGAAAATAGCGCTGCGCGCGACTCTTCAGTCATGGGACCCGGCGTCGATGCGCAGCCAGCGCTTCGCTCGGCGCGTCGGAGCGGCGCCGCTGACGTCGGGGCGACACCGGGCGGACGTGGCACGACGCACGCGACCGGCGCGACCGCCCAGCGCTTTCTCGAACGTTCCCGCGCATGCGAGAACCGAGCACGTGCTGCGGCCGGAACAGGCCTCGGCGCGCTGTTTTGGTTGCGTGCGCAGCTGGGTTGTTGACGGAAATAGGGTGTGGGCGGATATATGTGTCAGGGAGAACGCAGGGACATCGAGAGACGAAGAGGCTTGAAGGATATGATCTTAATGAGAATCTTAATGAGTCGAGATCTTAATGAGAATCCAGACGTCTCGAGACCGATTAGGTCTTGCGAGCGACGAACTTGGCTTTGCATTGCAAGGGTTGTGAAGATTGCTATTCGTTCCTTTCGGCAACGCACATTTTGGCGGTTTATTCATTGCAGATTAACCGGGAAATTGTCGAGGCTAGACACATCTTACGACTAGTTGACGAATGTGTGAGCGAGCCGTCCACCGCGTTAACATGCAGCGAGTTGGGCTATCTACATCAGGGAAGCGTTCGGAACAATTAATGACCCCTGCTATGCTGTATGATTTTCGGTGATTGTGTGGTCTGCAGTGTTGCTTGCCCTGTCTATATCGTTTCAATAAACTTCAGTTGCGAGTCGGCGCTTGTTTTGTCGCCTTTCACGTCCGTGTCTTTCGCGCTGGTAGATTAACTATGACGACTAGTTGCTTGAGACGTTTTTCGTCCGCCCAAGTTTTACCCAGCTGCACCCAACTATGCTGACGGTGTTTGATTCTAAACTAGGAGCATGCTGTGGGGATGGAGTGATAAGGTATGTTATGAGGCGTTTAACGACACGAAGTCGCACATGCACGACAGGCGCCGTAGTGGAGGGCTCCGAACTAATTTCGACCGCATGCTGTTTTTCAACTTTCGCTGACAACGCTCTCCACACGGGTGGCAGCGCATGGTTTGAGCGTTAGTACAGTTGAAGAACCGTTCCTTTTCCCACGTTTCGCATATTTCGTAACGAAGGTCTCGGACATATGAAAAAGAGTTTAATGCGGCATGAGATGTCGCCTGTGAAGTGGAACATCGGCAGCGGCACATGAAGGAACAACTTATGAAATGATTAGGGATGGTACCAATCTCATTATGTTATTCATTGTTATGAACGCGGAAACTACAAAAGGAAATTATAGCGTAGCTTTTCGTTCCGGCGTTCTTCGGTAGCCTGAAGTCATTGTCTCCAGAGGAACCTCCTTATGTGGAGGGAATGTGTTTCAAGCGATCGTTCTTGTCCAAGTGGCAATTTGTAAAGTTGTTCTGAGCA
>JARKHS020005289.1:0-71849 GCA_030143305.2 Amblyomma americanum | reverse complement strand
AGCAAATCACTGAAAGTTCAGGCTAGTTCGCTAATATTAACTGACATGACCAGAAACTAGGAAGATGGAAGGTTAAAGTATAAATCCTAGTTAGTAAATTTCACCATCGCTGATAAGTGCGCGCAAGAAGAGAGCGGACCTCAGATGAGAAACTTTAGGACATCATCTTGAGCCTTCACAAATTAAGCAAGTGTAACATGGCAGACAAAAAGATTGCGTGCTTGTGTGCCTCTGCATCCACGGTCACGAGGTGCAAAAACATGGCGAATAGTGTCAGTTTTTTCTTCTAAAATTGCAGAGGTTATCTGAAGGTTATCGTAACTTTCACCTGCGCAGTCACAGAGATTCCGGTAGTGGCGAGCCTCTACAGCGCTTGTACAATAATTAGGGAATTGTAGATGCTATATGTCAGTTGGGGCAGCTGCGTGCAATTAGTAAACATTAAATGCAGTATATAAAGGGATGAGAAGAACTGCAGAAGTTGTCATTGAAACTTTCTACGCAGAACATTATGATTAATGTGGACAAGTACAGAAAACGAAGGCATCTGGTATGAATCACGGTCAAAAAGGCTGGCACCCGCCCTCACGAAGGGCACAGTGCCAGCCCGCTTTCAGGTTTTACAGCAGCATCTTCCCAAGTGCGACTAGAAAAGACGCCCCGGTCCTGTGACATAACGGTCTACCTACCTTCACTGCTGACAAAATGTTTGACGTGTCGCTAGCGTCTCTAACAGCTCAGGCAGCTCAATAAGATCATTGCGAGGGCAAGCCTTTAACATCAGTCCGCACAGCCCGTCTGCTCGTTCGCTTTTAAAAGAGAGGAATAGAGAAGACTCCTTCAACCCCACATCAAGTAAGGTACCAATAATTCAGGACAACGTGCTTAAGGAGAGCTCCCTGGTATTTGCGGTGAAACAGAGTTTGTGGAGTGAGCCAGGTCACTCGTTAGAAAGGGCGATTTCGAACTTGGATCTGGAACAAGGATTTGGTGAAGGTGGATCGGGCCTGTGGGAGGTTTCAGCGTACGCAAGTGTGGTCTGAGAGGACGCCGGTTTTCAACTCGCAATTCAAGGCCCTTTTTTACTTCCACAGTCGCTATCATTTAGTACACCATACCATATCGGTCACTCTGTCTCGGGCCTATTGTAGCCATCCTACTCGCTCAATGATTTCGCTTGTTCTCGCAACCTGCATCTATGATGCGTGCCAGGCGTGTTGCCTCTACCTGCGCAAGCGCAAGGTCGCTTACACAGTCACGCAGGGCTCACGAGCGTTCAGGCATTTTTCACAGACAGGTAGGAGAGCACGGAGAAAAGTTGAGGAAGTGAGCAGAAAGATATTTCTGCTTTGTACTCGGGAAACGAAACGAAATGACGAAGCGAAAAGCTGGAAGAGAGACAGGTGCGAGGCGCGTTTATATACATGTCGCGCAAGCATGACAATTTTGAGCGGCACTTAAGGAGCATTAAACGCCGACGACGTCCGAATACTCCTGATTGACTTGTCACGTGCGCAATGTCGGTACTCTGATAAGAATTAATATTTGCATACACTTCTTCAGGGAATTCAAGATGTGCCTTGGCAGAAAAGAAAGAAATCATATACGTCATGCTCTTCCCATTATTTCGCATTTGGAGAGCCGCCGCGGTGGCTGAGTGGTTGTGGCGCTCGGCTGCCGGCCCGAAAGACGCGGGCTCGATCCCGGCCGCGGCGGTCGAATTTCGATGGAGGCGAAATTCTAGAGGCCCGTGTGCTGTGCGATGTCAGTGCACGTAAAAGAACCACAGATGGTCGAAATTTCCGGAGCCCTTCACTACGGCGTCCCTCATAGCCTGAGTCGCTTTGAGACGTTAAATCCCCCATAAAACCATAAAAAAACCTATTTCGCATTTGTCCGCTATATTCACTTACAGAAGGTACCGTTACAGTCTTGAGCTGTGGTATATCCTTACGTATTATTTTATGAATGTATTTCATTCCACTGCAAATAAAGAATATCAAAAATTCGTTCAGAGGACATCAACCTCGAAAAATGAAGCCTTTCAGGGCTCAATGAAATTGCAGAGCGTGGGGTATAGGTATTTTCGTGTCACGTATGGGGCCTCCGCTGGCGAGCGCCAACGTCAACTGACTCACATGCAGCCATGTTGACAGAGTTGCCTGACGCCCCCCCCCCCTCCCCCCCCCCCCCCACACACACACACACACCCGAAAATCTCACACGTGACTCAGTTTGGCTGTGGCCAACCCTGGCGCGAAGCCGGCTTCCGTTTCTGCCCATACAGCGGCTGACTGCTGCAATGCCCTCTCGCGACTCATTGGCGTGTGAGCGTGAGCCTGAATGATGCGCCCTTGAGAGCCACTGAAAACAGATTGCACGCACACGCGCAAACGGAGAAGGGCGCGCTTTGGTTGAATATTTGCCTGCGGCTCAATGCATGTGACGCATGCACGTACGCGCGGTATATACACATGCGCGCGCGCCGCGCCAATACACAATTCTGGAAGTGTAGGCAAGAGGAGAGCATCACGCTGGGAGGCGGAGAGAGAAGAAACCGGCTTCGACCGGTTTGCACCGCTCTCATTATACGCCAGCCGGAGTTGTGACTTTCTCGCGCAGCCGTCGGGCGCAGCTGCGCTGGTAAGGACGCACTTTGCGGGAAGCGAATGTTCGCTTGCGCGCTGACCTCGTTTCATCGAGACGAAAGCGCAAGGAGAGAAGAGAAATTCAGCGAGGCATAATATTTACTTCTAGCACGTGGCAATATTGCCTTTTTGGGAAAGGAAATGGCAGAGTATCTGTCTCACATATCGGCGGACACCTGAACCACGCCGTAAGGGAAGGGATAAAAGAAGGAGTGAAAGAAGAAAGAGGTGCCGTAGTGGTGGGCTCCTGAATAATTTCGACCACCTGGGGATCTCTAACGTGCACTGACATCGCACAGCACACGGGCGCCTTCTGCGTTTCGCCTCCATCGAAACGCGCCCGCCGCGGTCGGGTTCGAACCTGGCGAGTGCGTATACGACAATGGAGAATATTAAAAGGCAGGAGAACAACCACCGGAGATTATCTATTCGTCGAAGTGAGGGTTGTGGGCATCGATAAAGAAGTGTACTTCTCAAGCAATACTACCTTTAAAACAAATTATTTGTTGAACCATATCAGAACACAGCTACCATATGTGTGTAATGCAGATTTTCATTTTTAATATGAGTTAAAATGAATGCATTTTATAACTACACAGGAAAAGATTCCCCTGTCCACTAATTGAAGTTAAAATGGTTAAATTGGCGCATTATTATTAATACCAATATAATCATAAATCAAAATGCTGCCATAAATGCGGCAGGCAATCGTCGGACCGTTGACCTTCTGGTCTTTCACTTTAACGTTTGGGTTAGTGTTCGAAGTACAAGAAATGAGGTCCTAGTCTTCTGTTTGACATTTGTTTCTTTTTTCTTCTTTCTTCTCTTTAGCACGCAACCGCTCTTAGGCCACTTGCGCCTGAAAAGTTCGTAAGTTCATGAAAGAGGCTTGAGGCGCTCGCTATCTTCCAGCTGCGCATGATATGTGGTTAGTTGAAAGGTGTCAGAGTATGCATGATCAAGCCTTTGACCTGTAACCGAATTGTTCAAACACCTTGAAAAGAGCTGTCCTCTAAATATCAGCTTGGGCGACCTCTCACGGTGGCAACAATTCGTATGTTGGTGTGTTGTTGTCCTCGCGCTCACACGCTGCATGACGCCATATACTCTCGCTTTCAGGTGACCCGCAACGCACAATTTACGGGACCCCTCTCTCTGCCAGGCGAAGAATTCACCTGACGCATGTTTTCGCGTTCACCTGCTCACTTCGCTTCCCTGCTCGTCCCAATTGTCTCTGCTTGGCCGCTTGCGCAGTACGGGCCGCTATTTCTGGTTCGGCCGGGAAGCTTAGCCCAGTGAGCGATTGCGTCTTCTCCTCCTCCTGCTTATTCGAGCACGCATCTCCGGCAGCGAAACATTCTGGTTGCGCAACTAGGAAGCAGATTGAGAACAAGAAAGTCACGCCAGCTGTGTGTGTGTTTCTAGTGCTTTCTGTGCGCGCTACTTGTGGTCGCAATTTTTCTCCTGTACGTAGTTTGTTATTGGCAAACAGGTAAACACAGCTATGCCTAGCTTGTCAAGATGCCATCATCTTTTTTTAATGCATATTGAGCTCATTTAGAGCGGCGACGTACGCCAGAAGCAAAGCTCCCAAGAATAAATTACCTGAGCACGTCAAGGCCACTTATTCTTACTTTGGATTAAAATTAAGAAGCTTCAGCCGGCAACTGGTTGAAACACGATAGTGAGTTTAGCACTGAGTCATATTCGTTGAGATATTGTTTTTCTTTTTATTACTGCAGAACTCGCACCCACTTTTTTTATCGCACCAATGGAACATGTCACTACCCGAATCAATCTCGGTGAGGGATCAGTATGTGCATGAAGTGAAAATTGGCTGATTTTTAGGTCACGCGTCCACGGAGTGGCGCTGATTAATGCCACAATCGAAGGGCTTCGTGATAATAGTGACCGCCCGGCGGACCCTCGCCGGAGGTCCTTCGCTTCCGGCCATCTCGTGCCCGGCGGTAGAACACCGCAACCATGCACTGATACCCTGCGGCGGGTAAAATCTTATCTCGGCCTTCCTAGAGAGGTTTGAATGAGACCCTGACCGGCGATAAAGCATCAGTGTCAATGGCTGAGTGCATCATTTCTTCTTCCCGCGAGGAAAATTTTCGATTCGCTATATGGGGCGAGGGCAGAGATTCCGTTTCCTTTATAGGCTTCGGCGCCATTCTATAAACAAAGAAAAAATGGAAGCACTCTCTGTGAAGTGCGACAAGCGTACGATACGGGCCATGCGAACGTGACGGAAGTCACAGCACCGATGTGCGGAAACTTGCCGCAGGTGCACACACGAGCGTTGTTTTATTCTGCCTTGTTCCATAACGCTCGTGTTTACGTTTTGTTATATGGCGCATTTTCTTCACACATACACCTGTGGGCCCAGTTTACTCCTTTTTTTTTAATTACAGTTACTCGTTGGGCTAGTTATTGATGGGAGTTCATGACGCAAATGTACCCGCTCGCTCATGACGAAGGACAAGAACAGCCCATGCCAGCGCTGGTGTTTGTTTCTCTTTCCCATCTTTCGTTGGTTTGTTTCCGCGATGCCTTTCTTTATTCTTACCTTACGTATTCAAAGACGATGAGCATTTTCAATCAACCGCTTCTTGTTCCTCCCCGTACCTTGTCATCGCACGTCGGCGGAGAGCCCTGAATTTTGGCAAAGCTACATAAACGAATTTATCGCTGTAAGGTAACTGGCGTGAATGCAGACAGACGTCCTTTGAGGAAGCACGGGCACGTTGACCGCGTACCCGCAGGGGGTATTGCGTAGGAGCGAGGTGCGTCGTCGCGTAGGGCACCGCCCCGCCGCCGCCGCCGCTGCCAGACACGCGCTCGGCACGCAGGACGCGCCGCATGACTCGGGCGATAGATGGCGCCACGGCACGACACCCGGAGGCCGAAGCGAAGCGCGCCGCGCAGCACGACCGCACCCCAGCAAAGGCGCTTCGCCCGCGCGGCACGCAAGCCCGGCGGGCGAGAGGGCGCGGAGGAAATGGTGCGCGGTCGATGGCACGCTTGGCCAGCGCCTCTCTCTTCCTTGTCGGACAATGCTTCCGCGAGACGGCCTTGGGTCGGCCTATCGAGCGGGCCCGCACCAACTGCGCAGTAAGGTCGGCCGCATCTCGTCACGCCCTACGGGAATGATGCGGAAGGCGTAGGTAAAGGCTTTTCGAACGCACTACTGGTGTTCGTAATATGCGGATCACGTGGCCAGACTTCGCAGGGATATTGCGCCGCGCAAGTCAGCCGAAACAACCGTGACCGTGAGGACAAGGGCGTGAACGAAGGTCGTGCCATAGCTTCCGCGAGGAATGGGTACGCCCCGAGGGGGCGCAGACGCCTAATTAGTAAGCGCTGGTTCGATCCGTGGCTTACCCGACTGAAGCGAATTTTTCAGCTTATAAATAATAAACTAACCTTCTATCTTTTCTCAATGGGCTCATTCTGGCTTGCTGTCTTGTGCGCTATTTATTTTTATTTTCTGGTTTTGAGCTACACAGTACGAGTAACAACATACATGTAAGAAAGTCTCTTAAGGTCGAATAGAAGCCGTAACACGGCATTCGGTACAGGAAAAAAGAGTGAAGACACTGATGGTCTCCATACGTTGTATCAGCTGTGAGTGCCATATACTGTGCACATTGACGAAGATTGTTTTTCTCTAACCTCTCAGCACACTTCGGTGCACCACAGCAAAAAACAACAATGGCTACTGTACATATCGCTCCCTCGCCATTTTAACCACTTTTGATCGACAATCAACCATAAAATCACCTTCTGAGCATGTAAACAGTTCGTGCAAACAATTATCTGTACCTTCAGCTTTGCTTACCGTAGAACAGGAATAATAATAATTAATAATTGGGTTCTGGGGAAAGGAAATGGCGCAGTATCTGTCTCATAATGATCGGCGGACACCTGAACCGCGCCGTAAGGGAAGGGATAAACGAGGAAATGAAAGAAGAAAGGAAGAGAGAGGTGCGGTAGTGGAGGGCTCCGGAATAATTTCGACCACCTGGGGATCTTTAGCGTGCGCTGACATCGCACAGCACACCGGCGCCTTAGCGTTTTACCTCCATAAAAACGCAGCCGCCGCGGTCGGGTTCGAACCCAGGAACTCCGGATCAGTAGTCGAGCGCCCTAACCATCGAGCCACCGCGGCGGGTATCAGTAGCCGAGATAAACGCATTTCTGGGACGCTTCGTACACTTTGTCCCACTGTATAGTATGCTTCGTATCAACGATACAGTCGCTGAACATTATCAAGGCGCTGCAAGTAAATGTTTTTTCGAGTGCCAATGTACAGCCTCGTCAGAGCATAGTTTTACTAAATCGCAGGAAAATTGAATCTAATACGTCTCACGGCATTCGCCTGCCGCTTTAACAACGAGCACTGCGTGCTTGTTCAGCGGCTGACTCATGGTACTGAATGGCTTCACTCCCGGTCCGAAAAACAAGGGAAAGAAGCCCCTAACAGCGCTCCAAATGCTTCCGATCGCGCAGTGTAGCGAACGCATGTCTGCTTCTGACAGGCGTTTCTGTCTCTCTGCGTGCCGTGCACGCAGTAGAGAGAGAGGGAGAAAATACAGCTGTCAGAAGCAGGTTCATACATTGCCTC
Source organism: Amblyomma americanum (assembly GCA_030143305.2). Lineage (NCBI taxonomy): Eukaryota > Metazoa > Arthropoda > Arachnida > Ixodida > Ixodidae > Amblyomma > Amblyomma americanum. The sequence continues at coordinate 64,571 of JARKHS020005289.1, read as the reverse complement.
ACGACTCCTTCCTGTTGCTTCTTTATGCTGTTCAAATATTCCGTTCATCTTTATTGCTACTATACCGAACAAACGTCAAAGCCACGCACTTTCTCCTAACAAGCTGTTCTGAAGAGCTTGACTTTAGGCATCTGATTTGTATTCAGGAGGAAAGTACTGCTACCTACAATTACATATCGTATTTAATTCGTCCATTTACCATCGATTTGCAAGTCAGTGCCGAACAGCTTGAGTCTTCTTAGTTGGGTGAAGTAGTGAAAACAAAGATTTTGGTTGTTTGCATGGCTTTGCCTGCTACTGGGGCACCGTGCATTGATACGTGAACTGTCGCGATGGCTCAGTGGTTATGGCGCTCGGCTGCTGACCCGAAAGACGCGGGTTCGATCCCGGCCGCGGCGGTCGTATTTCGATGGAGGCGAAATTCTAGAGGCCCGTGTACTGTGCGATGTCAGCGCACGTTGAAGAACGCCGAGTGGTCGAAATTTCCGGAGCCCTTCACTACGGCCACTCGCATAGCCTGAGTCGCTTTGGAACGTTAAACCCCCATAAACCAACAACCCAGCAAAGCGTCACGCCAATGTCAAGTAGACGCCCCACAGAAACGGTGTCGAAACGCCAACCCATTTCCTCCACTCGGCAGATCCCAGAGTTGATGCGGTGTCAGCGCACGTTAAAGAACGCCGAGTGGTCGAAATTTTCGGAGCCCTTCACTACGGCCACTCGCATAGCCTGAGTCGCTTTGTAACGTTAAACCCCCATAAACCAACAACCCAGCAAAGCGCAACGCCAACGTCAAGCAGACGCCCCACAGAAACGGTGTCGAAACGCCAACCCATTTCCTCCACTCGGCAGATCCCAGAGTTGATCGCCCTTCAAGAATGCCATGTGATGATACAACTGCCTAGGTATGGCGATGAAAACCTGCAGAAAAAGCACAGAAAACTAGCAACATCGGTACCCGCGCGTAAAAATATCCCTCGGCCTAAAAGCGTTGATCTGAGTCATGCCGCGCAGTGGGTAGCAAAACAACTAGACTGGAGAAATCAACAAAAATTCAAAAGGGTAGGGGAAGGGGGTAGCCAGACTGCAGGCGTTGTGGCGGTGAAAAACGAGCTCTGCGCAGCTTAGACGAGGCAGGCACGTGAGAAACCTGACGGCCGTCCAAAGAAAACGGTAAGTCTGTATAGGTTTAAAAATAACGCCGGCGCGCCGCGAGCCATTGCAGCCAAAGCAAAAGCTTCCTGTGTTGTGTGTATGGTGACTGCAGGCATGAGAGCGTTAGCCTATACAAATGGAGCTTCAAGGGCGCAACACATGCCTGTTAATCTACGCGCTTCCAGGCTGAAAGTAAAGAAGGGCGTCATCCCGACGGCAAGGGGTCAAACACATTTCCTTTGTATACATAATTTTCCCGCGGTCAGGACCGTCACTTTATTCCGGTGATCGAGTGTGTGGGGCACGATGCACATTCGCTTGCTAACCAAAAAAATATTGGCTGTCAAGGGGGGCCGGTGTTTTACATTTAGTTTTCGTTCAGTACAACTTTAAGCTCAGCATGTGGAAAGACACGTGACTGGATATCTTTATGCTTCATTTTCATGCTAATCTGCGATCTCACTGGCTTTTCTGCGAACCACCGTGGACATTTGTGTTTCCATGGCGCCCCTACTCCCGTATGTGTTAATGACATGCGCGGGTGTGTGTTCGAGACATGAATTCCACGTGTGTCTACTCACCGATATGCGAGTGCCAGCCAGTGTGTGTGTGTGTGTGGACACCACGCCATGAAACTCATTGTATTATTCCATTATGTACCTTCATTCGATCTTTCCCTTTTCTCCCCTTTCCCCAGTGTGGAGTACCAGGCCAGGGTCATGTCACCACCGGCCGACCTCTCCCCCTTTCCTCTCATTAAAATTCTTTTCTCTCTCTCACCGTTAGTAGCCCAGGTTCCTTTTTGACGAGTTATGGCCCCGAAGAAATGATAGGATCACTACGATAAAGCGTGTGAGTCATTGAGAGAGGGAGTCGATTGTAAAACACCTGCTGGCTTTGTAGTAAACAACAGTTAGAACATAGTTACCGTGGCGAAGAGACATTCCGCCTCCCCCCTCTCCCCAAAGCCTTTATTATCAAGCGTACCCATCCCATCATTCCTCCTATATGGGGATGTGTGGTAATTACGGCGTGGGCATACGGGGCGCGGTATGTTATGTAGCGCCACTCACGTACACTACAGACTTCGACCGACTGATGAGCAACACCCTTCCCTGAGGTCGAACGAACAACCCCCTCGGGGTCCGTTACTTGCCGCTACGAATTTGTCATTTCATTTCATTTTTATCTCCTTAAAGAACCCCGTTTTCGGGGCTACTACATAAGGGGTGGGGTTAACATTAGAGCGTATAAAATTTTTCGTCTTGATGACAGGTGCGACGTGTCTTGATCTAGAAAGGCTGATGGGCAGCTGATGGCAGCGATTTCATGGGGAAGGTCGTTCCAGTCGCTTGCTGCTTGGAGGAAAAATGACTCGGAAAAAGTAGTCGTACGGGCGCGTTGGCGTGAAACGTTCAACGGATGACCGGAGCGGTGCGTGATGGCGGTGCTAAGATTTATGGTTGCTGTCTGGGTTAGGAGCTGGGTCACTGTCTGACATGTGTGGTTGCTGTCTGAGCAGGTGGTACAGTATGACTGGGAGACCGCCCATCTGGGAAGACTTTTATTTTGTTATTAAATGAAGTTTATCCTCCTCTTTCTCTTCTCTTTCGTGCTGGAAGAAAGTCACGGAAAGCACCGCAGTCCCTTCGGGCATGTCGCACGACGCGAAACAGCGCCCGAGCGGACGCCTCCCGCTCGTTTCTTCATTTACTACCGCATCTCCTCGATTAACCTTGCCAAGACCACGAGTAGCCTTCGCGCAGGCAGTAGAGGACTCACTCGAAGGACTTACACACCACCAGTCAGTGCGGGCCAATATGCTTCGCGCACTTCTCGTTCTGAACAGAGTATCGGTTGTTCAGTTTTTATTTTTTAGTATTAAAACAGCTTCGACCCTTTTGCACATATCATGAGGGTGCACAGCCAAACCACTCAACCTAACACACGCAGGAAACACATGCGAGTAGCGGGAGGTCGCGCTGTACAGCATGGCCTTGGACGACCAGTAACGGATCGTCCACCTCGTCCGAGCAAGCGGAGCCCTGCTGGACTGAGAGAACCGACCAAACTGCTCGTCCCTCTTCCGTCCCCTCCCCTCTCCGGCAATAAATTTTCCTCCTCCTCCTCGTTGCATCCAGTCTGCAAAATGCACGAACGAACAAATAACTTCGTGGCGACTCTAACCTCGCGAGACTAGAACAACAACGCTGTCCTTTGCAAATGGCCAGGAGAGCCCTTGACATTCTCGGGGCGGCTAGGAAATAAGCATGCGTAGGAGAGGAAATGAGCATGCAGTTCTCTCCGACGCTGTCTAGAGAAAAGGGCCCCATAGAAAAGTGGATTTTCGGTCGCATTATTGCGCGTGTTTTTTATGACCTTCATTGCCTTCAACTCGCAATTACCAGCGCTCGCGTAATGGCTTTAAGTGCATACGCATATTTTATATACTTTTAGCTTTCATATTCCTTTCGAACCATCCACTACCCGCCTCTTCGCTTCTTCTGTGGTGGCAGGCTGGATGTCATCTCCAAAGACAAATCATCATTTCAAAGAGAGCTACGTGTGCACTGTCGACACAGATATGCAATATGGACACAAGTTGTTTGAAATAAAGGGCATTCGCTCGCGCCTTCTTTTTACGTTCGTTTCTCTAGCTTCCTCTCAAAGTTTTACTATACTGCAGTGAAGTAACATTTAAAAAATGCTGCGTTTTTCATGCGTACAACATAGTTCAGGAATATACCGTGCAGAAAAAAAAAAATCACTTATCCTGCACGCTTCGAAAGTGCTTACTGTCTTTTACTTATCACACCGGCTTTTGCGCTAGAAATGCCTAGTATACTAAATCATGAACGACTTTACCCCAATGCATTGGAAATGTTGGAATTGATTACTGCCGGCGTCTCCAGAAGACCAATTTGTTAAATGAGTGATGAAAAATAAATTGAGTGGAAGTGAGCTGATGTTAACAATTGGAAGCTTATACGGCCACATTTATGCTGTTATACAGAACAGCATCATCAGTAAATTTTCCTCGGACATGTAATAAAACTATCAGTCGTGCTCTTTCGTACCTCCGAGGAATGAAAAAGCCTCAGTTTTTTTTTGTTTCCCCACTTCATAACGGAGGGGTAATTTTTATTAGTACTACCGCGCTGACCCCACTTTACTATAGCGTGCTGTCAATCTCAGACGAGGAAGGCGGTTGAACAACCTTCGTTTAAATCCGCCGCCCTCAATTCATTGCTCACATCGTACCTACAGTAAGATCGGTGAAAAGGGACGAATACAATAAGTAGTTTTGTGAAGCCTGACGGACGCGCGTGAACGAAGCACAGAAAGGAACGGCCAAGAACTTGACAACTAAATACTAGGCTGAGCTCCACGCGCGCCACCTATGTATATTCGAAGCAAACAGGAACGAGGAGGGAAACTGAGCAGTTTTTGAAGGCAGGGAATCGCCTCATGCAGCGCTTTTGAGCAGTTTTTCGACCGCATATACGATGAATGAAAGCGACATGAACGCCGATGTTTCTCGATACACACAACACAACACAAATCACATGGTTTTTTAGCCATACTAATGCTTCTTGTCAATATCGCCGCAACGTTCGTTGCAAATGAACGAATACGTAATTACTTCATCTCGTATGAGGGCATTGCTATACTCGTGCTGTATTTCAGAATTTCCTGACAGTGACAAGAAAGAAGGAAAAAGAAAAGAAGAAAGAAAAGTCGGATGCAGTGAAAATTTGGGATAACTACTCATGCGACACTAAAAACGTAATCTACACGCTTGACATTTCAATCTGCAAATTCAATACACTGACCAGACACACCGTTCAGACGTCGCTTTAATAACCATAAAGCTCATTGCAAGACTCTGCCTAACCTTCCTATCTCTAAACATGGAAGCATTACTGAGCACCCTTTGGAAAAAAAATGGCTGGGGCTTCAACGTGGCATAAACCAAGATATACCATCGAAAGCTGTGTTAAGCATGGCCTCCACTGTCTCAAGTCAAATGTCAAAGTCAAGGCCAGAGGACCAGGTCAGCTACCCAATGGTAATAGTCATATGATCACGTGGTCGTACTACCATAGCTTGGGTCATACTACCACGCTGTTAAGCTTGGTCTGACCTGTGAGACATTGAAGGTCATTGTGTCATCCACATCGAAATCAGAAGTTGTACCCAGAGAAATAGAGCTCTCGCTTTAAAATGCAAGTAAATTTATCTGAATAAGTCTTCAAGACTCACCATGAACGCGAATTTCATTAACTATTCGTGATACACAGGCTTTATAGTGTTTCTTGTTGTCTAAATTAAAATCTTGAGAATCTAACTTGTATCGCGTCATAACCGTCATGTATCATATCCCACAGTGAACCACTGGATCATCATTTTTCCCTATTTTTCCATTGTTCCCCCTTTTTGCTTCTTTGGTATATTGCCTCTCATCGCAACAGCGTCACATCTTAGCACCATATCCCACAGTCTTTCACATGACGCCTTGTGTAATCTAGCATGGTTTTCATAAGTGTCCTTATTTATCTAAAAAAATTAAAATCGTTCGCTTTTGTTGGTCTCCTTGAGCACACGATTAATCTTTTCGCGATGACGTGATTGCAGTGATCCTTTACGATGCTTTAATTATTTTTCACTGTGCTGACTAGGTTGCTCTGCCCTGGTTAAAAAGAGTGCTCCGACTAACATTCATCTTTCACTGCCGATTCATACTGAGGTGTTGACTATCGCTACGACCCGACAACTCTCAATGCGCACGTGTACTTATAAAAGCTGTGCTTTTTGTCTGCATCAGATACTCTGGCTAAGGCCGGACCCTGGCGGAAACCGTTTGCAAACTAATTAATTACGTTAATTACGTTTACGTTCTGCCGGATCCTTCATAACTCACTTGAGGCTCTTAATGCTATCACAGAAAAAAAAGTTTCATCCAAAGCTAGCCGTGTTTTTAATCGTCCGCTCCACCCACCATGTTTCCGGTCAGGTGACGTCACTGTGACGCCACCAGACCGGAAGCCGGAGGTGATGACGTGACCAGTCAAGGGAGACTGGTGACGTCACTGGTGACATCCCCAGACCGGAAATAAGGCGGGTAGAGGGGACGATTAAAAACACGGCTAGAATTGGCTGAAATAAATTTTATGCGATAGCATTAAAAGCTTCATGGGAGAAAAAACTCAGGACGTCCGGCTTCATCTGTCATAAAATTCTCTTACTAGATGGCGAGATTTGACGTCACTAGTGACGTCGCCAGAGCGGATAAATCCCATTGTCTAGAGAGACATGTCACCACACCGGATAATGTAAATTAGTGATGTCACCAGACTAGGTTCGTCTGTGTGGAGCCTTCACAGCTGCTCCGTATAGCTGTGTCTTCCTTTTACGAAAGCGTTTGAGAGGAAGATTGAACCATGGTGAGTTGGTGACGATGAACTTTCGGTAACTTTGTTTTCGCTTTGCTTTTTGGACGCGCAAATCAGCCCCGAAACGAGGCGTGAATTACTACGTGGTCACCGAGGCCGGACAAATGCGATGGCACTTCCTCCCCTCCCTCCCTCCCTCCCTCCCTCCCTCCCCCCCTCCCTCCCTCCCTCCCTTGAGAGTCAGTATCAGGCGGGCGACAGCCTACAACAATGTTTAGCAGCGTGTAGGAAGTATTAGATGATAAAAATACCATTTCTAAATGGGAATGAGTGTCGACAGCAAAGCACTGGAGGTGCCGTTTAGCAGCAATGAGGGCACCGCTCCCGCGCCGGTTAACATGGACGCAGTGAAAAATGTAAAAATTTGAAGTAGTGGAGGAAATTCGGCCGTTTATGATTAAGATATATAGCATGACGATACGGGTGGTGTGGGATAGCCTTTTCCTCGCCATGGTCGTACGCGTACGTGATGTCTCCAATATAACTCTTATCATGGCGGAGATCTAACAGTTTTGCTTGAGAACTAGCAAATTCAACCAGACGTTTTCGGCCGAAACCAGTATTGCGTGAGAAATCTTTGGAGATGCAATAACCTGAATCCTTCAGTTTTTAAAATTGGGAAGAACAACGTCTTAGCTATAAAAATTAAAGGTAGCAATGATAGGCCTACTTCGACTGATTTCAAAAGGTGCCGGTGCTGTGATCGCGCTCAATGGCCGATGGTTGCAGAGTTACCCCTAGTTTAGTCTGACACAGCTGGGTGAACAATTTTTAAGACTGCCCAGGACTTGCGGTCTGTACCCTAGCTTGAAACAAAAGAACACGAGGTTCGATCGATCAGCCCTGTCTTCGGCTCCATCGGTTCGTGCGCGGTCAAGTTATAGATGCAAGTGCAATTCCGCAGTGCGACCACGTGGACGCTGTCCTGCTTCATGTAATGTGATTTGATATATAAGCAATGGTGTTCAATTTCGGTCAGCCACTTGCTAACGTCGTTGGTGGTTTTGTAATTTTCTGAATACCGAAAGCAAGCTGATCTCATTTCATTTCGCAGAAATATCCGGCCGGATCTAATTCATCAAGAATCGACATAAAATAAGAAGTTGCTTGGGTTGAACGAGTGGTAGTGGGGGCAGGGTTTTGTTTTATATCGTCAGATAATATGAGAAGCTTTAGCAGAGTTGTAGTGGAGTAACGGGCAGTGCCAAACCCAGCAGGCAGGGCTCGGAATAGCTTTCAGAGTGCGTCATTTCAACATCGAGGAACAAGCAAAGGGTAACAATTCGTCATCCCTTGCGAATAACATAGGAGTCATGTGAGTGCAGCACATCACTGAAGCGTTCAGATTGGCGCCGATTTCATCCGATACACTTGATGTGCCGGTCGATTGAGTGGCAGATCGATTTAGCGGTAGACACTGCGACAGCACGGATTGGAGCTGCGGTACAGTGGCGTAGGTCGGCCAGCTGGTCCCGGGGAAACGAATAGAGCGCCATCCACGCAAATGGACGTAAACGACAAAGCTGGTGACGGGGAAACCACAGGGACCAAGCCACCGACCACAGGGAGCAATACACTGGCAAGCCAAGGCTCGGCAGTCCACTGCTCATTCCCGTGTTCAGGCAGTTTCCACATCGCACGACGAAACTAACGAAATTCAGGCAGCAGAAGGGTAACACCAATACGCTTATATGGGATTAAAAAGGGAGTAAATTGTTCTCTATCGCACACCCTTTTATAAAAGGGGTTGCGCTAGAGGACAGCTTATTCTGTTTACTCCCTGCTCTTTAGAGTGTGAAGGGGAACATGGAGCGCACAGAACATTCTCGGCGAATACATTGGAAATAAAGAAAGCTTGCAATTTTCAGTGGAACATACTGCTCAAGAATGCTGTCTTATTCCTTTTTCCTGCTCATTTTCATGTGGCTCCTAGCCGTTATGCATGCCAGTTATATTCCAAAAGAGATGCTATTTTTGATGCCATTCATTCATATTCAAATTGGATCTGATAGAATATTAAAGCCGTGCGGGCAAACACGTTGCTTAGGCATGCGTATATCATGTCAAGATGCTTCGCAAGAGTGGAATAGCTAATGGATTTTATGTGGCAACGCAACACTGCAGTATATGAGGCACAATGGGAGTTTCTACCACCTGCTGCACTAACATGCGCACCAAGGTCTCGCTACTCCTAACTCATTAAATGTGACATCAATGATAACGCAAAGTGATCCCGAAACCGACACACCATTTTCCCTCGCGTCCCAAGTCTTGCTCGATAAGCTTACTCGGCTCGTTAACAGTGTGCAGGCGCTTTTTAATTCTGCCTGCATAGAAATGCGCCCGCCCGGCTGTTACCGCAGTCGAACCCATGAACCCGCAATCAGCAACCGAACATGATGGCTTCTGAGTCACCGCGGCGGGCTCTTAGTTCACGCCACTCGTACGACCATGTTGCCACCAACGGTTGGGTTATCTACTCGACCGAGGAAGTAATGCCTGGCTGGTCGTATCTCGGTAAAGTTATCCACGATCACTTAGACGGGAAAACCACACACAGACTGGCTACACGGTAGGGAGGGGCTACACGCTCAACGTATGCAGTGGCGACGCGCACTACGCGCATTAAAACGCGCATTCCCCTTTCGCGCCATCTAACCCATGCAGTCAGTACTAGCGGCTAGCTGTGCCGCTGGTGCCGCCACCTCTTGTTTATTTCTGTAATACCACTTTCTTCCTCCATGCACCAGTTCAGGAATTCATTGTAGCAGCCGACCACGCGGCGCTTACCTCCCCTTTAGAACACACCCACTCGCAACACAGCTGTCTTTCATGAGGCAGGGAAAGGCATTTTTCAAACAATAGCTACACGAAAAAGTCGTTCCTTATCGCCAACTGACAAACTGTTCTGGGATTTCCTATCGCGCCGTCAGAGCAATCGTCAGCATGAACTGAAAGAGCAGCGCAAGCGACGCTGTAACCGGCGGGAAATGTGCCAACACTTCCTTTTCGATAGCCAAGGCCAACCGGGACTCGAGCAGCACGTGCAGGGCTTGTGGCGCCATCTTTGGAATGCTTAAATAAGTGAGCATCGCGTTACGTTCTGGGCGTGTGTCGCTAACGTGGAGAGGAAGAAGTGCGGCGGAGTTTTGGTCCATACATGTGCTGGGGCCGAGGACAAAAAAGAATACTATGCCTCTTAAATGCAGCCTACTGACAAAACAGCTGCTACGAGCTGCGTGTCAATCGCCTTTTTATCGACCGTCCGGTGCTCCTCATTTAAGAACCGGCGATGCTGCCGCAGGTATGCTAGGATTTGCGCGTCATCTCTCAGCCGGCGCAAATAAGGCGAAAAACGGCGTCCTCTTCAGGCAGGTGAGTCCGATTTCATTAAGGATGCGGAGCACGAAATTTCGCCGTGAAGCGATGCGCGAATTACTACTTGGCTGGCGCAAAGAATCAGCCGTGACGCTCGGTCGTTCCGGGTTCTGAATCGTGCAGCTTTATAGCACCAGCTGTTTTCACATTTTATTCCTGGCTTCGAAGTAATTCATGTTTTCCAGCGTGTAGCCCGTTACTTTACGTGTGCGCAGCTCCATGTCGTACCACTTTCATATCCCCTCACCGATTTTCCGTGACTGTTATCAAGTGTCTTATACAGTCAGTTTCCACGACCTGTCAGACGTGTGACACTGCGCTTCCGGCAACGGTATGCAAGAAATTTAAAAAGTGATTTGGGGCTGATATACATGGGGTGGTACAAAGGGCTTAACGTTTCAAAGCTGCACATCGCCACCATCACCACCGCCACCTATGAGATACACCTTAGTGAGTGCTCTGGATTAATTTCAGTTCCGAACGCCATAGTCAAACCACTATGGCGGGTGCGCCGCGGTGGCTCAGTGTTTATGGCGCTCGGCTGCTGACCCTGACCCAAAAGACGCGGGTATAGTGAACTAGAATACTGTCCAGTTCACTACAGACGCGGGATCGATCCCGGTCAGTGCCAGGTGGTCAAAAGTTACGGAGCTCTCCACTACGGCGCCCCGCACAGCCTGAGTCGTTAAGCCCCGGTAAACCACATCCTCCCGCCCGCGCGCCACACACACGCGCACACGCACACGCACAACACACGCACAACACACGCACACACACACACACACACACACACACACACACACACACACACACACACACACACACACACACACACACACACACACACACACACACACACACACACACACACACACACACACACACAGTCGAGCCCACTCTTAACGGCCGCATTTACAACGAAAATACAGTGCATCCTACTTATAACCATCGCAGTTATAAGAAACACTCGCTTGTTACGAACGAAGGCAATGCTACCGTCAAATAGGTATTAGGGCAACGGCGCTGCGTCTCAGGAACCACGAACACCCTTGGCTACACAACTCGGTTACAGCGAACGATGAGGCGCTGTAAACTCGGCCCAGCAGTCGAAAACCCGTGCTTCTTGCAGGGCTAGCAGTGTCATATGTCAGTGGGGACGTGACTGGAGTGTTTTACTAACCGCGCAAGGACGGTGCCCTCCAACAAGTGCATGCTATTTTGCTCTAACACGCAATTTCATATGTATTTGTTTATTTCCTTGTGATGTTGCCGCATTTCTCACCGCTCTATGTCATTCTCTCTTACCTGCATTTTTTTTATTCTTTTATATAACTACTACGTCGTCCATATCGCACTGTGCTACGTATGCATTTCGCCAAGTGGGATTGCTTTGCTACTTTTTTAACGCTCCGCATTCTAACAACTAAGTGCAAAATTTTCTGACCTACATTCAGTACATGTAATCACTGCTTGTTTACGCCATTGTATTACGAACCGCTAGTACTATCAGCCAACGAATGAAATGCGAACAGCGGAGCGCGTGGCCAAAGGTCCAATTTACGTCATCTCTCTGTCGAAATCAGAGAAAGGCGCACTCTTCCAGGTGGAGCATGTGGAAGAGTGCGCCTTTCTCTGATTTCGACAGACAGATGACGTAAATTAGACCTTTGGCCACGCGGCTGCGTTTTTATGGAGGAAAAACGCTAAGGCGCCCGTGTGCTGTGCGATGTCAGTGCACGTTAAAGATCCCCAGGTGGTCGAAATTATTCCGGAGCCCTCAACTACGGTACCCCTTTCTTCCTTTCGTCTTTCACTCCCTCCCTTATCCCTTCCCTTACGGCGCGGTTCAGGTGTCCAACGATATACGAGACAGAAACTGCGCCATTTCTTTTCCCCCCAAAACCAATTATTATTATTATTATTATTATTATTATTATTATTATTATTATTATTATTATTATTATTATTATTATTATTATTATTATTATTATTATTATTATTATTATCACTCTTCCAGTTTTCGATAGTTTCGCTTCTGTTCTCTCTGGCGTTCGTTTTCTCGCTTTACCGCTGGAGCACCACGTGCATTCTTTCCACCGAGTTCAACTTGCGCGGTGATATATATATATATATATATATATATATATATATATATATATATATATATATATATATATATATATATATATATATATATATATATATATATATATATATATTAAAGAAGCCGAAACCAAGGTGCATAGGGGAATGTTTATATTTTTCTTTTAAATATCTAGTGCCAATCAATTAGTTTTAAAGAAAGTTACTTATAAAGCAGCAGAAAAAAAACCATGCCGCCAGTGGGATCCGAACTCACGACCTCCGAATATCGCGTCCGGTGCTCTTACCAACTGAGCTACGGCTGTCCGTGGGTATTTATGTTTTGCGTGTAAGCGAACCTTGAAAGTGTTCACCAGCGCCATATATATATATATACATATATATATATATATATATATATATATATATATATATATATATATATATATATATATATATATATATATATATATATATATATATATATATCGCTGGCGGCCACGGCTGCGGACCGCGTGGGTGAAGTGAGCGCTGCGGCGCTTTGATTCTGCTTCCATCCTCGTTGTGTGACCAGCGTCTGGTCACGCTGTACACAAATAAAGGTCGACCGGTTCGCGAATTAAAAAAAAATAACGAAGGGCTCTTAATCCTCGCGTCGCAATACTCAATACAGTGATGGCCACTGAATTAAAAAAGTCGACATGCACACATGGCAGGAAAGGCACACCTGGCGTTGCCGGCTTTCCAAATTCGCTGCTGCTGGTCCCAGTGAGTTGACAGCGTTGACTCGTTGCAGAACATCAAGCAGCTCCAGTTCTCCGCAGTCCATGATGCATGGTCTTGAGCGAATACAAGCCTTGCTTTTCTATTTGTTTCTGCGACGGTACACTGCTTCGCACAACAGCCTCGTGTAGACGGCGTCTGATGATTGACGGGCTGGCACACAATTGAAAAGTGTCTTTTTCCCACGAGCCGTGATGTTGGGTGCGTCTGCTGTAGCTGCCACAATAAGTAGGTGGTGATTCTTGCCGGTAACTCGTTGTCTGTGCACACGAAGAATGCTTCAAGCCGTCCAACACCACGGGATGCCTGGAGGTTCTGGAAATTGCGCGCACTCGACGACCTACTTCCTTTGCAATGACGCGTTGCTGCACACCGTGTCGGTAAAAATAAAGTATTTTGCACCCTCTTCTCGGGCCGTACGCTGACGCGTGAACATGTTCGATTCCAGTGTATTTGAGCTTTTCTGCTGGCGATAAAGTTGTGCTCACTACCAGGAACAAGCGATTCAGCGTTCGCATCGCAACCAGACGACGATGATGGAAGCAAAAATCAAAGCGCTGCAGGCCAGGGAGCAAAGAGCGCTCGCTTCACCCACACAGCCGGTGCCGCCAGCGAAACGGCGCTGTGGAAGTCTAGCCCGTGGAAAGTGTGAAGGTAGCGCTGCAGTGGCAAAGCGATGAAACGAACGTTAAAGAAAACAGACAAAACTATCGCAAACCGGATCGCGCCGATCTCTGATGGCGACAGGCTGTCGTGGCGCTCAGCTCGAACCCGGACTCGTTTTGGTTGCGTGTTTGAGCCTTCGAGCTGAGGAAGGAGTGAATATCTGAATTTGGGGCAACGAAAATAAGCAGGTTTAAAGGCACTTTTACGAAAACTTATTTACATACTGAGAGGTTTGAAGAGCAAAGAGTCAGGAGCTAAGAGTTCATAGCCACGAGCGACTGGATGAGCCTTTTTGCCGGGGGCCAGAGCGTCCTTGCTCACTGGATGTCGTCCTTTAATCCCCTCTAATCCAGCCCATGTCTCATGCTCTGGCCACTCAAACACAGGGCACAACACATCCCTCTCGGGACGGGAGCTAATCAAGACAGCACAGTGCTGCAGCAGGAGAAAGGAAGCACGGTCTTGCTCAGCAGTGTTCTAGCAAGCAAGCGGAGACGCTCGTTTCCTGAGCCGGGAACGGGTGAGGAGGCAGCAATTCCGCTGCTAACTACTTCTGTAGTGTAGCAACGGTGGAGGAGGCGGCTTTGTGTCCTCAAAAACCCACGTAGCTCGTGCGACGCCGCGGGCGTCAACTGAAGCCAACGGCAAGCTGTTCATGTTGAGCCGGCTCCTATATATAACTATAGTGTTCTAGAATATAACGGATACGGGTAGTCGCCCGTCCCGATGTTTCCCCAAATGGCTGCCTTTTCTTCCGTCCCTGTCCCCAGGCGTCCTTCCACGTGGTCGTGCTCGCACAACGCCGTAGTAAGATCCCGCAGGCTTTCTCAGCGCGGCACCGTTCTTTCGTATCTTCGGCTGGTCAGACGGCGCGTTGCAAGCTGTATAGTCATGAGGCAGACAGCGTAAAATGGACCTTTTGTCCACGCGCGTCGACTGGGCACCATGACACTGCAAAGCATGAAACCAAGAAACAAAGCCATTATCATGGCATTTGCACTTTTTCACTGTATTTCGCTGGTGCCCAGCACTCAATATATATATATATATATATATAAATACCCACGAGAGCAGCAGATTGGACAGCCGTCGCCGTAGCTCAGTTGGTAAGAGCACCGGACGCGATATTCGGAGGTCGTGGGTTCGGATCCCACCGGCGGCATGGTTGTTTTTTCTGCTGCTTTATAAGTAATTTTCTTTAAGCAATTTATTAATCTAAGAATTATTGTCCTACTGATAAGCATAACATATTATATAAAAAAAAAAATTAACGTTCCCCTATGCACCTTGGTTTCGGTGACTGTTGGCTCCCTTCATAAATTTGTCAAACGGGCCCCTCATTTCCTTTAACTTGTCTGCTGATATATATATATATATATATATATATATATATATATATGCATGTATGCATGCATGCATGCTTTGGGAAGTAGAGATTTCGTTTTCATCGCTGTCCATATTAACGCAGCAGCAAATTACATGAACCACAGTACAGGTTCTGCGCATTTTCGCCTTAATTGTCCATGGTCGAGGCAGCGAGTTTCCATATTAACGAGGCGAAAATACAGAAAGGAAGTTTAGCCCCCCCCCCAAAAAAAAAATATTCTCCACAATTCGAGTCGTCCATATTATCGGGGGATCGTTAATATGGACGCCAATATGGACAGAAATTCAGCCCCGCCCGTGCTGCAGTGCTCTCCGCTGCTCCAGCGCGGGCGGGGCAGAGAATGTCACGTTGTGCGCGCGTCACGGAGTGTCGTGATTTGATTGGCGTCGCTCTGCGCCCTCCCGCAAGCGCGTGGTTTTCGAATGGCGCGAGAAATGGCCCAAAGTAGTCGAGCCACAGCGGGGAGGGTAATCGCGTTTTCCAAATTTCTAAAATCTGATATGACTGCTACTAACGGCCGGATGCAGATCTCTAATTGCAATCAGGTGCCTATCGGTAGTAGTTAAAAAGCTAACTATTAGGATTTGGTTAATCACTTTACTATTTAACATGATTCGCCTGTTTCTTTCTTTGTTTTTTTTTTGCGTCCATCAACACTCGCATTACTACGACACCGAATGCTTCTCTTTACCTCAAACACCCTAGTTTTAAATTTTGGCGGCCAGCCTCCCTGGAACACCTGGTGCTTATAATATAATACTAGTCAGCTGATTACTTTTATTAACAACGGCTTAGCTACTGAAGGATGTGGCATCTCACACATTAGACGGACGTGGTAAATACCCTCTTAATGTGCATTCCAGCAGATACAACTGTTCCCGTTGCGTAAAGAAAGCGTGCGTCAGACGGACAACCACTCGGTCACCATTGCGACGGCCTGTGGCTGAGATGTGGGTGCGTGTAGCTATGGCAGCGTTCAGTAACGCGCTCACTAAAAAAGACCGGCTAAGCTCGCTTCAGCGAGAGCGGACGCCCAGCCGGGCAGACGCCGGTGTCATTCCCGCTATCTGTATCCGCAGCGAACCAAACACGTGATGGGTCTTTATATGCCAACCGATTGATATCACCACAGTGCTCCGACTGATTATCATCGCGGCAAGCAAGCGCCTGAACTCTGAATGTCGTCAATAAGAGTTTTGAGTTTATAATCGTATTTCTTATTTCGAGCTTTATAGTTTTGGCTTTGTTCTCAGCATATGGGTAGTATTCAGTGGCTCCAGTAGGTCCCTAAAATGATTTTGTGCAGCTCCTTCGCGCTGCAGCACAGTATATTCTACCACACGACAAGCGCCGCTGATACAACAATAACTGACGTTTTGTTTGGAAATACGTGTCCCTGAACTCGTCTGCGGCGCCTGGTGAAGGAAGCGAGAACCAATGGCTATTACAGGAATTTTTTTCTTTTTCAGCGCCTTCTCTCCTATTCCCTTCGTAAAGATTCATATATGTGTACTTTCATTCGTTCGTCCATCACTGCACATGGTGCACCATACTACCTTGCTCCGGTGGCCGATTGGTAATAGAGTCGCACTTATTATCGCAGCTCTTCGATGAGAAGAGCTGGACTTACACCTACCTCCTGGCCGACCTGAACTCGAAAGAAGCCTTGCTGATCGACCCCGTTCTGGAGCAGGTCGAGAGAGATGTCAAGCTGATCAGCGAACTCGGTCTCCGCCTGCTTTATGCAGGTCTGTATGGATGTGTTTGTCATACCGAGCATTTTGATGATCGGTATTTTTGAACCACATGCATTGCTTACTCAGAAAAATCAATAACTGGGCTTGCCTTCGATGTTGAGGGCCTTCAGTTTCGCAGTATAATCTCGCGTCCTAAGGCTAATAATTCACAAATAGAATTAGTGATTTTTAGCTAATTAATCGTGCAATGTTTTAAGCTCTATTGTGTTCATAATTTCCGATGTGCTGTGCAGTCCAACCCCGTCGCGGTGGCTCAGTGGTTAGGGCGCTCGGCCGGAGAACTCGGGTTCGATCCCGACCGCGGCGGCCGAGTTTCGATGGAGGCGAAACGCAAAGGCGCCCGTGTGCTGTGCGATATCAGTGCACGTTAAAGAACACCAGGTAGTCGAAATTATGCCGGAGCCCTCCACTACGGCACCTCTTTCTCTCTTTATTCTTTCACTCCCACCTTCCTCCCTTCCCTTACGGCGCGGCTCGGGTGTCCATCGAGATATGTGAGACAATTACTGCGCCATTTCCCTTCCTCAAAAACAAATTATTATTATTGTGCAGTCCATATGCACATACCCCAGCGACATGTCGTAAATGCCCCACTACACGGACCAAGAGCACATCCCGTGGCCTGGGAACTTATGACGCACCCTGTACTTGCGACGGCGTCTAGGCTATAGCTGCGCGAGTGACCGGCGAAAGATGTGTGGTCTGTCCGTATACGGGGGACAGCAAACGCTGCTTGCGCGTGTATTCACTGACACAGCTGCACACCGCCAATTAACCTTGTCTGCGCAGTGAACACCCATGCCCACGCTGACCATATCACCGGTTCCGGGAAGCTGAAAGGAATCCTCAAGGGCTGCCGCAGTGTTATCGCGGCTGCATCCAAAGCCCGGGCAGACAAACACCTGAATCCGGGAGACGTGTTTGGAGTTGGCTGCGTCAAGCTGGAGGCCAGGGCCACTCCTGGTCACACGAATGGTATGTGCATGCCAGTCACTGATGGGTGAAAGAGTGATTTGCGCTCAGATTATATTGGGCCTATATTTATGTAGTTTTAATCAATTAAGCTCAGACATAACGGTGAGCTTTTTTATTTATAGCAGTGCAACAACTGTTTGGGTAAAATGCCTACAGTCCATGCGCAGCCGTACAGTCGACTACTGTGGGTGGCGAATTTGTTTGCATATCATTTTGGAGATGATAATATTTAAATTATGGCAAGAGAAAGCAGATTACAAAAAAAAGAACGAAGTAAGAGCGAATCTCATATTAAGTATACCATGGTTGCTCGAAAACTACAAAATCGTCTAGGACCTTTGCCGTGCCAATGACACTTTAGTCAATTGTCTAAGCAGTCCTCTTTGAGCGAAATGCGGCCGTGCCGGAAAATAACATAATGAAAAATTATCTTCATCCTCACACATCTGACACAATTATACGGCGTCGTCAATGAAAGTGCTTGCTTTTTCCGATGTCATTTGGATTCGGGAGAGAAACGCTAGTCTGGCGGTGGCGAAACCTCCCAAGTTACGTTCACCAGTGTGGTGCAAGGAGGAAGGGCAGTGGTACAGGTTTCTAGATTCCTGAATGAATGATGTTTTGGCCAATGAATCAATGCGGTGAGCGGGAAAAGGGGCGAAACTTTTCAACGTCTTCTCTCCTATTCCCTTTCCCCGCTCCATTTGTGCTTCAGTAACTAATAGAAGAGCTTATGATTCAATTTCCTCAATTTGGCTGCCCTGGACGCGCTGTATATTCCAAAAAACGCGATCGAAATTGAGACCGGGAGACTCCTCCCACCAGCAGCGACCGCCATATTGAACGCTCTCGTGACGTCACTAGGGCATGCACGGAGCAACGTCGTCTGCTCTCGTTGCTGCAATATGCGCAGCGAGGTCTCATTCCCCCGTGTACTTTCGCGGGCGATCGAAGTAGCAGTCGTCCCCCATATATGAGTGACTGGTGCCGCAAAAGCGATAATAACAGTAACGCAGTTTTTCTTCGGTTTATGTAGGGTCCGGTCGCACTACAGGCCGATGCGACGGCGATCGAGGTCGGTGGGCTGGTCGGTATGCAAATGCCGTCGCTGACGCACTGGTCTGTCACGCTAGACCGACGATGACACCAGCACGATCAACGACCGCGTATCGTAGTAATGTTAAGAGTCAGCTTAGTGGGAACCAGAAGAGGGTGGTAAGGGACTAGTTGGTATGACATTCTATAATAATTGGTTTTTTGGTGGAAAGGAAATGGCGCAGTATCTGTCTCATATATCGTTGGACATCTGAACCGCGCCGTAAGGGAAGGGATAAAGGAGGGAGTGAAAAAAGAGAGGAACAAATAGGTCCGTAGTGGAGGGCTCCGGAATAATTTCGACCACCTGGGGATCTTTAACGTGTTCTCGAAGGAAATGCATGTTCGCCTTACAAACGCGTACATGCAGCGGAGAAGTCATCGCACTCGGCACTTTTCTCTGCTCCTTTCGTGCCTCAAGGTTACTGTAGTGCCACCTTTTGATAATTTGAGTTTAATTATCGAGCCGATGAATAGCGGACAAGAACTTGGTAGCCAGCTACAAAACGCCGCGGCTTTCACGGCGCACATCGGCGAAGGCATGCACGGCACGTGCCGCTTTTCACATACCGGAGAACTTGACTGCTCAAAAGAGACCACACTCATAACATACGAACAGCATGCTTCTAAGCGTAAATAATAAAGCAGGGGTACATCGATTTCTGTTTGCTCAACAATCGGAAAACGGGCGCCACGAGCAAGCCCGCTTTCCCAAAGATCACTCAGCTAGCGTACTAAGTTGAAGGCTTTCCAACAGAGAACGCGGAAAATGCATTTTATTTCGCTAAGCTAAAGGAAAAAAAAGCTGTCTACGGTGTGCATGCAAGCACCTCAACAGCTCGCAGCAGACGACGCGGGGCGTGTATGCCCTCGTGACGTCAGCGATCAGAGGTTGCCAGACCAGCAAGCAGTTCGCAGTAGAAACGAAAAAAAATTTTTTGAAAAATATTTACCGCACAAAATCAACTGAAAATTCGGGGAATTGTAATTTAACCTGTCGGGAATTAAAGGCGATAAGCAGGGTATGCGTGAAAACAGGCTGTCATGGCCCCTTTATCTAAGCCGAGGGCGGAGCCATGACATCCTTGCCACGCCTGTACACACCAAACCATACAACCTAAACAGGAGTACGCCCATACAGGAGTAGAAAGGGAGTAACCAGTCGTCTAGCTCACTCCCTTTTATGAAAGGGTGTGCGCTAAGAGCTTACACCCTTTTTACTCCTTTCTGTCTAGAGTGCAGCGCGCGTCTGTGGTCCGCACGCGTACCTCAGGCGGGCTGGGTAAATTGTCGGTGGAACAATATGGCAACGACTGTGCTTCAAAGTGGAGAATCTTTATTCTAATGCGTCATTCCGGTTGGGTTCACTGCTTGTCAAGCTCCGCCGGTAGATGGCGGCAGTCGACTGCCTTCGGTCTTTTGGTTCGTTTACCGCAGCGCTATTCCTTATTAGAGAGTTTTAGTTTCACGTACGTAGAGGCTTCACGTACGTAGAGCTCTTACGGGTGACCAGTGCGCATGCGCAGAACGCTAAGGGTATGCGCGAGTCTCACGTACGTACGTGAGATTCGGATCTTTACGTTGCGGTCTTTGCGTTGATTGCGTACGTAGCGTTGACAAACATGGCGGCGCCCTGCCCGCCGCTTCACGGCGATAACAGCTTCGTCGCTAATCCCTCGAGGCGATATCGTGTTCTGAACTGTTGTATTCGCCTTCGATTCGCCCATTCTTACCCTCGCATAAGGTTTCAAGCGACAAATAGCTTTTGTTTTTCAGACAGAAGGGCGATTTTTCAGCTGTTAAGCCTGACGAAGTAGCGTTGGTCGTCGTCATAGCAACCGTCTCGCTATGAATGGCTTGGCTTAAAGACTTGTCTTGGATGATTTAGGCTACAACCAGTGTCTGTGTTTCTTAGTAGATGGCGCTAGGCGCAATGCGCGGCGTGTTTCGCGTACGTGTAACTATAAGGGTTTCAAACCACCTGCGTGCAGGCTACGTAGACTTCTCACGTTTGCGTACGTGAACCCTCTACGTCCGTGAAACTAAAACTCTCTATTTTCAGGTTGCATGACGTACGTGTGGCACGACCTAAGGAAAGCATTTACAGGGGACGCATTGCTTATTCGTGGCTGCGGACGCACCGACTTTCAACAAGGTACGTGCAGCGGGGAACACTTATGTTCTGTATAGTCGCGTATAAAGGCACAGCGAGACGAAGCATTTGCCTCGGCGGAATCGCTCTATTGCATTTGACACCTCAATTGGAGCTCTGGGAAGTTAAGACACAAAATTTTTTTTTGCATACTGAACGAGTAGGGTGGCTGACTAGAGGTGTCATCGTTTCGTCCTTTACGTTGAGACGCCCGAAGGGAAGCCCATGCTTTCATTTCCCTTCTGTTCTTTCCCGTTGCGTTATTTTATCCCCCCCCCCCCCCCCCCACACTTCGTTTCTCTGTTCTTTCGTTTCCTTTCCCCTTATTTTCCTCTCTCCTTCTTCCATTTCCTTTCTATCTTTTCGTTTTCTTTCTTTCCTCTTCCTTTCCGCCAGCAAGGAGAAACCACCGGGTGTTTCACCTCAGATGTTCTGCAATTTTTAAAAACAGGATTTTTCAGTTTGAAGCGCGCTCTTTAAGATCGCCTTGTCAGCGGTCTATCACGTCAAAATACAGCTAAGACGTGCTAACTAGTACGCTGGTTAAGTAATAATGAATAGTGAACTTTTTACCTATTACCGTTAGTCTCCTTATTTGTTGAGAGGCGCGTATAGCCCACCGTAAGTAATATCTACATCAGTGTTTAGAATATCGAAAAGGCAGTTATCCTCGGCGCTGTGGCCCAACAAATTTTGCCTACATGGCGACAGACTACATGCGGTTTCGAGAAGCTTGCAGGAAGAGCAACCCTTCCTGTGCACAACTTGCCAAAATAGCCGAAATTTGTTGGGCCACAGCGCCGAGGATAACTGCCTTTTCGATATTCTAAAAACTGATGTAGATATTACTTACGGTGGGCAACACGCCTCTCAATAAATGGGTAACTAACAGTAGTAGTTCAAAATTTGACTACTCAGTATTAGACGGGCTAGGTCTTAGCTGTATTCTGATTCACTGTTCACTGAGGCAAGGCCGTCGTCAGTTAAGCTAAGCTTAGCGTTGGCAGACACACTGTGATCGCCATTCATTTTCACAAGCAGCACAAGTAATGCAAGTATTTATTTATCTTCTGCTTATCGTTAAAGCCGCTCAGGAGTGGGAACAGGGGAATATGAGCAATTTACAATTTACGACACACGCTACGCGGCAGTTGCAGACGTCGTGCTTTGCGCTGCAGCTTTGGTCCGTTTCGGGGGTTTGGGAGCGTAGTGCGGTTCGTCACAGAGCTAAGCGTGTCCGAACTGGATATATGCCTGCACCTTGCAACTGTCACTCGCGCGATGAGTGTTTTTGCGGATAGGCTTGTGTAAGCAAAAAGCAAAAAAAAAATCAAGCGATTGCACGGGTGGTAATGCGGACAATGAGCGCTATATATGAACACAATCACGTTTCAATCCCATCTACTCACCGTGGCACCACTCATTCACTTCTCATGATCCGAGAAATGATTTGACGGTCGTGCCTGCCGCGGACCTCCCCTATACGTTTATAATTTCCCGTTCTCGGTGCATCCGAATTCCGCCAAAGCTATAGCGAGCGTCGGGAACTGAAGATAGCAGGGCAATAAGTTTGATAGCTCGTTTTTTCTGGAAAGTCTGGAGCCGAATTTCAGGCTGACAGACCTTACTTGACCCTATGTTGTCGGGATCACATAAACGCCCAGACAGTTATTTGTTTATCTGACTGCAACATTTGCCGCGTCAAATGATGCTGCTTCCAGTGCTTGCTCACTCTAATATTGGTTTCGGACTTCTGCTTTGTCCAGTCCTGTTTCATTATCGATTTTCCCGGAATACCACACAAACTCATGTACGCCGCAAATTATTCATAATAAAGGAACATATTAAAACGATTAACTGCCATGCAATAATGGCAAGTTACTGCCTACCAATTGTTACCGTATTATTAACAGGCAGATAATTCATCCGACCTGTTGAAAAGAAGAATAAATGTGTCCGAAAGGTATATATGAACAATAACACTCCGGTGTTTCTCAATACGTAATAAACAAAAAAAGGTCAATACAGTTGTCAATTTCTCTGCGTTTGTTTGATGCAGCCGATAACAACAAAATGCACTAGCAAATGGTAGAAGTGAATTCGCTAGCGCATTTTGGTGTCCACTTTTGACAGCAGAAAGTGCCACCTGAAACTGCTTGGTCCACAGGGAATCCAGAACTCCTGTACGACTCCGTGCACTCCCAGATACTCAGCTTGCCGGAGGACTACTATCTGTACCCCGCCCATGACTACAAGGGTACGTAGCAACTTTCTTCGGCACGCCTTGTCATAACGAAATCGCTCGAAAGCATTCACCAAGTCCGCGTCACAATTGCACCAGCAATTTACTCGCTCCACATTTCAGGCGAACGACATATGCTCTGCCTCAGCCACTAAAATGTGTTACGTCATCAATTTTTCCTTTGTTGAAGCATACCGCGAGAATAAATGTCCAACACACATACACCAAGGGGGCGCGGTTTGAGATGCCGTGCTGTGTTGACGTTTCTTAGCAGAGAACACTTTCCAGCGATTCTAACTTCAACCCCTCGACGTATTCAGAGCACTGACCGACTGGAAGCGGTTGCGTCTTCCATATCGCTGTCTGCGTCCGTGATGTCCGTCATAAAAACGGCTGAATAGCACCGCAGTTTTGTAAACCTCTTTTCCGAACAAAAGCATAATGCACAGATAAGCAAAATTTTCTGTGCTTATAAAATTATCATTGTAATAGAATGTGTCTGAACTACGGCGACACCTATATGTGCCACAAGATTGCACAGTATAGGCGTGCGCATCCGAGACTATCGACAGTGTAGCCCCGTTGGCCCTTTTTCAGTGTCGAAGGCCTTGCAGCAAAAACCACATCAAGCGGGTCTCGGAAACGAAGCCCGCCTGATATACTTTACGGCTGGTTAATGTGGCGAATTGGCTGCGTTGGAACATAATTACAGGCAGAGGAGCGCACAAGAGACGGGGACAGAGCAGACAGACAAGGACGAGCGCTGAACTTCCAGCAATTCTTTATTGCGAACATTTACACCCTTATTTGCATGCACTTGCGACACTTAGCTGCTACACTTATGCTGCGAGAGCCGCCGCGGATGGCTCAGTGGTTGTGGCGCTCGGCTGCTGGCCCGAAAGAAGCGGGTTCGATCCCGGTCGCGGTGGTCGAATTTCGATGGAGGCGAAATTCTAGAGGCTCGTGTGCTGTGAGATGTCAGGGCACGTTAAAGAACCCCGGGTGGTCGAAATTTCCGGAGCCCTTCACTGCGGCGTCCCTCATAGCCTGAGTCGCTTTGGGACGTTAAACTCCCATAAACCATAAACCAAACTTATGCTGCGACACTTAGCGATGCAACTGAACGGCACAACTGCTTCCGCTCATTCAGCCATTCGGAGAATCATTTCCGATCTACATCACCGGCCCCGGTGTGCTCGTCAGGTGGCACACAGTGGGCAGAATATTGAGCTGCCGAGAGCGTGATGCAGCATGGTGCGATACGAATACCGAGCCAGCTCTAAGCACGATAAGGAAGGCGTGGGGGAAACGCGTGACACGTGCGAGACAGCTGTAGGGGCCAAAATGTCCATTTTGCCCACCAGGCCATGGCCCTTAACGACACGCTGTTCGCAAACAGGGAGCGGTTCATCTCGCGAGAGATTGAAGTTAATCGAAGTTAGAATATGTGCCGTAGGTTTACTATTGACGGACGTCGATCGAATATGCACGCAAATATGCACAGAAACGAGGATTTCTGATTGTTATAGACAAGTATACCCATGAAAAATTACCGCACCGAGGCTCACCTGCACGCGACAGCGCGTCTAATTCTTGTCTGGTTCCAGGTATGACAACAACCACAGTGTGGGAGGAACTCAAATACAATCCTCGCTTGACGAAGTCCAAAGCAGAGTTTGTGGACATAATGAACAACCTCAAGCTCAGCTATCCCAAGATGATAGGTATGCATTATAATTTTTCGTTCCGGAAATGTCTCGCTTAAGCGTTGCGTGGGCAGTTTTTGCTTTTTTAAAGTCATTTATATCACATCTAAGATTTATCTCTCATGACGCAATGGACGAAACTGTACGTCCAGTGGCAGGCAGGAATGGAAGCGTCCCCACGAATTTAACCAAGGTAAAATTGAAATTGTGAACTGACATAAAAGAAGCAATAGTTTTTCTGCTTATTATGGTTAAACGTAACACTATCGTCGCAAAGCAATTAGACATATAAATATTTTATTACAGTGCTGAGGTTCTCAATGGCGAACTTCGGGATATTTTTCCCCCAGCTTGACAGGAAGGATTTATGAGGTTGTGAACTTCACTGACCCACATTACTGCTTTGTGTTGTTACCTACAGCCTTTACATGTACTGGTGCAGACAACGCAGACGCTGCGAGCATTGTAAACATGGAAAATTCTGAACAGACCATTTCACTGTTTTCAGACAAGGCAGTACCCGCCAACCTGATATGCGGTCTGGATGATGCTGCTGTTTGAGTCCGCCTGCTTCAGGCATCGAAAACTCGCTGCTGGCAACGAGCTGTTCGTCCACTAGCACGTCACCGTGCACGTGAAAATTGCATCTTGCGAACGTGGTGTGGTACTGCAATACATCTCGAAAATATTCTATTTATCGTCGTTATTAAAAGAAATATATTCACGATTGTGTCTCTTGTATTCAGAATTTTCATCTCACTTTATATTCAAATGTCATTTCAGCAAATAATCTCCGTGATCAGCCTCAGCATGATAATGATCGAGGGACATCTGCCAGTGACCTCCCCCTTTCGCTGTCCGCCTCGATCGTTTACCCTGCTGCGCCTCTCACGCCCGCCTTACATAGATGGATGAGCGACCGTGCGTGACACACGCCTACCATGCGCCCTAAACGCCACGCCCCCAATCCCACCTCAACATGTTGACTGGTGACTGCACCCCGCTAATCCAACACTCAGCAAGGGGCATTCACTGAAAAGCGCCATGTGGCGCAAATGCAGGAGACATCCCACACCGCTGCCCAGAGCAACTGAGCACTCCGACTGGCAGCATTTCGCGACCCCAGCTGTGCCTGCAATCACCTGCCTACGTCCACGCTGCTCGCCATCAGCCTACAATCAACCCTGTCCTGTGCTCTGCGGCCACCTCGCCCCTGCAATCTTTCCGCTCTCATCCGCTCACCTGACTCTGCCGCCCTGTGCTACTGTTTGTCGTTCTCTTAGGATCCACTCCGTTACCCTGACGGATCATCGGCCATCATCGCTGCGCATTGCATGCCCTGCTCATTTATTTCCATTTCTTCCTCTTGATTTTTGCTAAGATATCATTAACTCTAGTTTGTTCCCTAACCCACTCTGCTGCTCTTCCGATCTGTTAACGCTACACCTATCATTTTTATTTTCCACAGATCGCTGCGCTGTTTTCCATTTACTGCCCCGTAGGTTGGTTTATTGAGGTTTAACGTACCAAGGCGACTCAGGCTATAAGGGACGTCATAGTGAAAGGATCCGGAAATTTCGACCACCTGGGGTTCTTTAACGTGCACTGACATCGCACAGTACATGGGCCTCTAGAACCCTATGGGGCCTCTACCTACGGGCCCCTGTAGGTGACTACTGGCAACATGCAAGTGATATATATATATATATGTATAATATATATATATATATATATATATATATATATATATAATATATATATATATATATATATATATATATATGCAGACGAGGTAAAGAAAATGAGGGCTCGTTTGACAAACTTATGAAGGGAATTAACAGTCACCGAAACGAAGGTGCATAGGGGAAAGTTTATTATTTCTTTTTATTGTGTAGTGCTGATCGGTGGGATAATAATAGTTAGAATAATGTATAGCTTAAAGAAAATTACTTATAAAGCAGCAGAAAAAACAACCATGCCGCCGGTTGGATCCGAACCCACGACCTCCGAATATCGCGTCCGGTGCTCTTACCAACTGAGCTACGGCGACGGCTGTCCAATCTGCGGCTCTAGTGGGTATTTATGTTTATTGGGTGCAAGAGAACCTTGGGATTATTCTATTATTATCCCACCGATCAGCACTACACAGTAAAAAAATAAAACTTCCCCTGTGCACCTTGGTTTCGGTGACTGTTAATTCCTTTCACACACACACACACACACACACACACACACACACACACACACACACACACACACACACACACACACACACACACACACACACACACACACACACACACACACACACACACACACACACACACACACACACACACACACACACACACACACACACACACACACACACACACACACACACACACACACACACACACACACACACACACACACACACACACACACACACACACACACACACACACACACACACACACACACACACACACACACACACACACACACACACACACACACACACACACACACACCACACACACACACACACACACACACACACACACACACACACACACACACACACACACACACACACACACACACACACACACACACACACACACACACACACACACACACACACACACACACACACACACACACACACACACACACACACACACACACACACACACACACACACACACACACACACACACACACACACACACACACACACACACACACACACACACACACACACACACACACACACACACACACACACACACACACACACACACACACACACACACACACACACACACACACACACACACACACACACACACACACACACACACACACACACACACACACACACACACACACACACACACACACACACACACACACACACACACACACACACACACACACACACACACACACACACACACACACACACACACACACACACACACACACACACATCAATTTTATGGTCCGGATCTATAGGGTCAGTATGCCATACCTACGCCTTACCACAAGGGTAAACGTCCGGTGAATTTTTCTTTTCTCTTCCGGTGAAAACCTTCAAGATGATCAAATTGCTGCTTGGAGGGAAAATTAAGAGCAGTTAGAAGTTGGGACATTATACTGCTCATTAGCAAGCCCGCGTTCGTCCTAGCTCCTGAAGATAGGTGCGCAGTTTACCCGTTTTGCTCCATTGCTTGTTTGGGAAACGTTTATATGGAGCTGTAGTTACGAAACAATGGAGTCATTTGACTTTGAAGTACTTGAGGTCGGGAGTCAAGAACGACACCAAGAAACCGTATGTGATGAATTTGGTGGGCGGACAATCAGCTGAGGCCGATATTCTGCCGCGTATATATCGCCGTCATGTCTGACTTGTGTGCCGATAACTGTCAGTCTTACTGATCATCGATGGTAATCTTGTGCCGTAGTAACGGCCTGTAGCGACCCGCGTGGCCAGCGCCCGCCAGGCGTTCCAAAAAGGGTAACGCCAACGCCAGCAGGAGCGCCTCAGAACGTTCTGGAACTTCCGCCTTGGCCAGAAGCTGCCGCCGCTCCCGTCGACACTAACACTAACAACGCTTCAATAAATGCGGTCGCCAGCTCTTAAAGGGTCCCCGAGAGGGTGTTTCAGAATGGCTATAAAATGCTTGCATTATGTAGAGTACAGGCCACCGAGCGTTCATGTCGCGTACAAGACCTAAAAAGCGACCCGCTTCAACTAGAGTGACTGGAGTTTCCACGCCTCGCGGCGACCAGCGGTGCCGAGCTTTCGCCCGAACCCGCGCGCAGCGCGTGATTGATTGAACAACTTTAATTTCCACCAGAAAAGAAGTTTCTCCCCGCTCCCGGCACGAAGGCCTGGGAGACGGGGAGTTGCGCGTCCGCGGTTAGAGGCTGGCTGGCAGTCGTTGACTGGTAGCGGCCTCTTCCGCCAGATGGTTGGTGTTGCGCTGGAGCTCAGGGTCCGGGCTTCTTAGGGGGTCTCCCAGGCTTCTCTACTATCAATATTTTTGCCCGCCCCGGGAGAATTCGGGCACTGCCAAATTATGTGGTCGAGGGTCCCTCTCGCCCCACACTGTGTGCATCGATCGTACGACTTCAGCTCTGGGTACACGTGGTAAGCCCATACCAAGTTCATAAATGTATTGGTTTGTAGCCGCCTCCACGTGGCAGCTTCTCTATTGTTTAATTTTGGGTCTGTTGGGGGTACCAGCCTACGTCCCAATTTGTAATGGTTAACAATTTCCCCGTAATTTTGCAGGCGCTCCTCTTTCCCCCAGTGCTCGGGGGGCTCTACGGCTACCCGGAAATAGAGAACTCGGGCTAGCTCGTGAGCCGCCTCGTTACCGGGGACGGCGGCGTGTGCGGGTGTCCAAATTAAATGAATTTTCCTATCCAGCGGTTGTTGGCTAAGCATCTTGGCCGCTTCCGTGATGTTGCGCTCGTTACGTCAGTGATTCGCCGTGCCAACTCTTTCAGACGTCATACAGCTACCATGGCTGCGGCCGCTCCGGCGGGTGAAGAAGCTACCCCTTCAGGAAATTCCCGCGCGCGTCGGCAGCCGGCGGATGGGACGAGTGTGTGGGACCCGCGGTGGAGCGCCGACATTTCAGCGTGCAAAAAGTGACGAGAAGGGAGGGAAAGGCGCGAAGAAATGGAAATTCAAATTTTGACTATAGACAACTTAGCTTTCACAAAATGCATGAAAAAAATTCTTGCTGGAAGTATTTGTGAAGCGGCGTCCTTTAAATTCCTTTCCGAACTTAAAGCGTTCAATGGCTTTTTCGTTTGCCACTCATTCCAATCGTTCAAACCACGCGCGCTACAGTTGCGCAAACACGCACATCGCGGCAGAAAAGGCTTTTGTCTGGCCCTAGTGGCTCCATCTGTGGAACATGCAAACAAGTGCCCCAGCGCCTGTCTTGAAGGCTCTGAAGTCTACGATGTCCTTGAGATACCAGAGTTTACTTGTAGAGAAACTTCGACAGGTAATAGCAGTGTCGCTCACTCTTCGACCGTTGCTCGGTGGACACGCACGCGCAAAAGTGGTCGATTCTTCTGCGAACGCTTGTCGGTTTGTCCGGTTCCTCTCGTCTGGCGCCGACATGAAAAGCGAACTCCTGTTCCGGCAGGTGAGATTATAATTCATTATGAATAGCTCTGTTTAAAGTTTAGGTGCTTAATATCGCATCGCATGCAATTTGAAGTCCTGCAGTTTGGCTAAGTACCTTGTAAAGGCACAAACACGTATTATGGCGCGCTCGAAAGTAGCTTCCGTGTTTCGGATTCCGTTGCGCGCTGCGTATATCGCAGCTGTTGTCGCGGTTGCTACGCGTGGTCGGTAATTGCTGAAAGTAGAAAAGTTACTGCACATAGGCGATATAAACCTGTCATGGGAATATCGTCCCGGCTGCCCTTCGTTCATCTTTCTCCGAAGGCTGTCTTGCTGCTGATAACGTCGTCGTGGGGCGATAAACGCCGAAGATTGAAGAATAAAAACGTGTTTCTATGCTTTTTCTCCAGACGCATACTTTAGCCCGTCATTTGTGTAGTTCTCGGTGAATAACGAAACTAAAAATAAGGAGGATGTGATGGTGTGGACTAATAATTGTTAAAATTTTGTGTGCAAATTAACGTCACGGACTTATCAAAAATTATTCGTGTTCATAAAAACCCTGTGGCCTATAAATTCCCACGAATCTGTGTTGCGACTTCAAACGTAGCGTCATAGTTGCAAATCCGGTAATTGTTCTCAAGTACCTCCTTTTCCATGTCTGATGGTCCGGGCGCCTATATTTGGCACACTTAATTGTGCTTCGTTCACGCCGCGTCGTTTAACTTTTTATGGATGCTAATGGTTCCCTGTGTCCTTGTAGCTCTTTGACCAGAAGAGCTGCACGTACAGCTACCTTCTGGCCGACCTGAGCACAAAAGAAGCACTCCTGATCGATCCAGTTTTGGAGCAAGTCGAGAGAGATGCGAAGCTGATCAAGGAGCTTGACCTTCGCCTGGTCTATGCAGGTTTGCTTTTTTGACAAAATCTAAAAGTAAAAAAAAAAAACTTTGGATGGGCTTTGTTAGATATATTGTGCTGGTTCTTTAGTAGTATAGTGCCTCGACGTGTTTAGGAAACATTGTCATGCATGTTGCTGATAATGGAATGACCCAACAGTGTATGAAACTGCATTATTCCATTATGTACGTGCATTAACTCCCTCAGGCTTTCTATGTAAAATGAATGATGGCATGACACTATAGGGTATTTAATGTAATTTCGACAGTGTTAGGCTAGGAACGCTGTTTTAGATCTGCCTTTTATATTCTTCCCTAGGTGTGTCACTTTTTTTTCATATCTTGTAATGCTAACCTTCTTTGCGATATCTCAACCTCAAAAACCTAGCATGACAGTTGCAATTACTCATGTTTGCATCAGGTGACTTGTTGCTGGACTACAAAGAATAAAAAATTTCCTTATTGCATGAGTCTTTGAAAATGATTTGGATTGTTTTTATGGGGTTAACGTTCTAAAGTGACTCAGGCTAAGTGGAAGGCTCCGGCCGGATTTTGACCACCTGGGGTTCTTTAACATGCACTGACATATTGTAGTATACACAGGCCTGGCATTTCACCTCCATCGAAATGCGACCGCTGCGGACCGGATCGATCCCGCGTAATTTCCATTAAATAGTCGAGTACCATAACCACTGATCAGCCACCGCGGCGACTGTTTTGAAAAAGAGTATTCTGATACGTGCACTGCACTGCAGACAAGGCTGTACTCTTACAATGAAACTTAGTAACCCTCTTCAAACATCAATTGGTCTATCTGAGATATATATTATCTATGCACTCAAGACATAATGACAAAAGTACAGGGCAGATGGTTTGGAGGCGAAAGTCTAGAGGCCCATGTGCTGTGTGATTTCAGTGCACGTTAAAGAACCCCAGGTGGTCGAAATTTCCGGAGTCCTTCACTACGGCGTCCCTCATAGCCTGAGTCGCTTTGGGACGTTAAACCCCCATGAACCAAACCAAACCACATGACAGAGATGCAAAAACTGCTTGTAGTCATTTTAGCTATACTATTCAAACATTTTTATCATTTGGAGATTTGTAGCATATGGTTGGCAGCACTTGAATTTACCTTGGTGGCTTCTGCCTAGCAAAATTGATGTTGATAAGTGCACAGGCATCTGGGAGCTGTGAATTCTACTGCAAGCTGCATTGAGTCAAAGTAATACTGTCAAAAAAGCACATCTAGCTGCTAAACTTTTCCAAATGTTAGAACTACATGGAAGCAAAATTTCCTTGCATCTCTGGCATATGCCATCTGCAGTTGAACGATCAAGGTGTATAGTCTGCACTTGTCTTTGCATACAACAAAGTGCATGTTTCTATACTGCACCCTTACAGGGCTCCCACGGTCTGCAAGCTTTTCCTACCAACTGTATACATGCACATGAGAGTTTGCAGCCTTTTTCGTGCTGGTGATCATTGGTCACTTGCTCTTTAGATCTGACCATGAGACCAGGCCTAGCAGATTATCGCTGCTGACACATGCATGTGTTTAAATTCTGTGCAGTGAACACTCATGTCCATGCCGACCACATCACTGGCTCAGGGAAACTGAAAGGAATTCTGGAGGGCTGCCGCAGTGTCATCTCGGCTGCATCCAAGGCGCAGGCTGATGAGCACCTCTATCCGGGCGATGTGTTTGGAGTTGGCTGCATAAAGCTGGAAGCTAGGGCCACTCCTGGCCACACAAATGGTGTGTAAAACCATCCACAGTTATTGTCATCATGTGTGGGTTCAGCGAAAAGATTTAGCGCTTCAATAATGGCTTCCATGTCAATCTTTGCATTTTCAGCATTCACTGAAAAAAAAAAAAAACTAGAAGCATTATTTTATTGAGAAGGCCAAAGAGGAGAACTTCGGTAAGCTCCTTATTTAGGGAAAGAGAAAACTAAAGCCAGCCCTTGTGGTAACCAAATTGTGTTAATTAAAGGTCACGGGATGATGTTGCTGTGTGGCTGCTACGGAAACCTTTCTTCATTTTTTGATTTTGTTATGATAGGTGTCTGCCAGAATAGCTCTACTTTTGCATGTGCAAAGGGTAAGAAGACAAATAAAAACCAATGGTCCAACAGTGTTGCTTATCGGGATGTCAGAGAGCTTGTGTGACCAGCAAAATAAAAGTGAGAATTCTCACTGTTCACAGATTTCGGTGTGTGGTCATGTTCTGAAACAAGATTAACCCTTTAATGCCTATATAATGAAAGACTCAAAGAAAAAAAACTCATTACCTTTGTATTATGCCAGATAATATACCCACATTCATAAGCCCAATATAAAAAGATTTGTTAGCGCCGTACGAATTTCAGAGGTCAATATGTCGCGAATTTGAAACAATAATCGTTCGGTCCATTTTTTGCAGCTAGTCCAAGCTATGTGAAAGACCACATTGAAGGCCTCAAACCAACTCAAAAACCCAGTGACATCATCCTATTTTCCCCACAACAGCTGTCAGGAAATGAGAAATGAGGAGTTGTTGAATGCTGGTTCGAAACTGCACATTCACATCCCCTTTTTCTTTACGCAGCTTTCTTACAGCAACACCAAACATTTTGATCAGAAAGCACTGGCTAATGAAAACACGTCGACATCAAACTTTATATTCAAGGTCCATGTAATTATGAGCCAAACAGCATGTCGCAAATTCGCTACACTGGGTGTTAAAGGGTTAAATGAACAACAACCAAGGTAAACGTCTGTAATGAGCTTTAAACCAAGAATACGATATTGTGTACATCTTGGTCCAGCCGCATTGCTCGGATCCTCGTACAGTAAATTATGTACATAATTTTGGTCAACTGCTTTTGAACTGTTGTGTGCACACAGTCACCAGTAGTGTGTGACTTTATTCGTCTGGATTGAATGCATTCATCACACATTGATGGACATAGGGCGATGGCACCACTGGCACTGTACTTTCTTTGGCACCTTTGTTTGCAATTTCCCAGATTCATATGTGTCAGTTAACAGTTATTTTGAGTTGTGTGATAGGACACTTTGATGTTTTCCACACCAGGGGGCATCGAGTATTAACAGCCTAAAGAAGGTGAATTCTAAAAACCAATTTTTCCAAACAATCATTACACATCTGTGACTGCATCCTTAGTGAATTAACTCTTTACACCTACATTTGATGGCTGTGGAATACATTAATCTTTTGAGAATTATTTTCCCTGTGGTAAATGTTGTCGTTGGGTGAGGGGAACAGAACACGTGTTAATGACATCCTAGAAGAAATCAAGAGGAAAAAATGGGCCTGGGCAAGGCATGTAATGCGAAGGCAAGATAACTGCTGGTCCTTAAGGGTAACGGAGTGGATTCCAAGAGAAGGCAAATGTAGCAGGGGGCGGCAGAAGGTGATGAGATTAGGAAGTGTGTAGGCATAGGGTGGGCGCAGCTGGCAAAGGACAGGGTTAATTGGAGAAACAGGGGAGAGACCTTTGCCCTGCAGTGGGTGTAGTCAGGCTGCTGCTGATGATGATGATCAAATGTCTGTTTCTAGGCTGCATGACGTATGTGTGGCATGA
Source organism: Amblyomma americanum (assembly GCA_030143305.2). NCBI lineage: Eukaryota > Metazoa > Arthropoda > Arachnida > Ixodida > Ixodidae > Amblyomma > Amblyomma americanum. The sequence continues at coordinate 30,120 of JARKHS020005289.1, read as the reverse complement.
CCAAAGGAAGGCCTTTACAGGCGATGCATTGCTTATTCGTGGTTGTGGACGGACTGACTTTCAAGAAGGTATGCGAATAAATAATTTTCTTTTGAATATAGTTTACACTGGCGTTACATGCTTTAAATATGTACTACCACTCCTGTGGGCTTAGCATTTCAGTGCTGCTGTATTGCAAACAAGTGTGCAGGCAGTACACGAGATTTGTGCTGTCAAAACAAGGACTTCTTACAAGCTTTGAACTGTCCAAATTGCAAATGGAAAGTGGTGACTGACCAAATCAAAATTACGGCAGCAGCTCTTCATATTTCATGTAAAGTGTTTGATACTTGCTTGAAAAACTTGACTCAGAATGCTTTTCAATGTTGTACATGTGAGTTGATTCAATAATACTTCCCGTATATACATTCATGGTTTCGTTTGCTTTTGGTATTTCTAGCTACTTGTCTCAAATTAAGACCACGAGGCCCCGTGTACTAAACCAGTTACCCCCGACAACAGCATGTGTACGAGCGCCACTGCAGTGAATGAAAACAGTTGGCAATGCTGTTACTGAGTAGTGTCGCATCTGTACATAAATAGTACATAAATATAGGATATGTCAGGAGCATGAATAGCATGATTATGCAGTGTTTATTGACTGGCAAACATTTGGAGATTGTGTGGTGTGGCTTGAATTGTTGGAGTGGCAAACGGGTTCAGAGCTTGCTCATCTCTGCAGGGAATTCAGAGCGCCTGTATGACTCTGTGCACTCTCAGATACTCAGCTTGCCAGATGACTACAATCTGTATCCAGCACATGACTACAAAGGTAAGCAAGCACGTTTTCCTTCAAGCTTAACTTGGCCCAAGCTTATAATTTAAAAAGCCAGCTTAGAAGGCTCTGTACCTGCTATTTTCTGCTGTTGCCTGTCGGCTCGAAGCAGCTTTTTTGCCTTTGGAAAGTTTTCAGTTTATTCTTTTGGCTGTGCCTGCAAACTATGTCTCTTCTTTCAATTTTCCGCTGAGAGTACTGCTTGAAAAAATACAATGGTAGCTCTGTCCAAAAGTATACAAAAGCAACATTGTGTGCTATCGGACCTAACATGTTACAGAGTACTGAGGCCTCATGAGGCTTTGCAACACACCTTTTGCATCGGCTACCTAGGTGGGATGTTTACAGTCATGCATGTATCACTGGGAATAAAATGAACGAAAAAAAGATCCACAGGTCTGTATTAACGATGCACAGGGGATCACCTTGTGATGTGTGCCTATTTGAAAAAGCAGTGCATCAGTTGAGCGATAGCTTCCCTTAAAGATGTTGGGAACAGCTTCATTCTTACTTGTTTGCAATTTCAGAATGTTTTGTTCTCTGCTTACAGCTTGCTATTAATGGGTGCTTTGTCTATCTCTCCACTTGGAGGTGCATTATTTTACTGTAGTGTTGCCATATGCTGTCAATCGGGCTGCCTGTTCACTTGCAGGTCAGACTGCCACTACAGTGGGAGAGGAGCTCAAGTACAATCCTCGCTTGACAAAATCAAAGGCAGAGTTTGTGGATATAATGAACAATCTCAACCTCAGTTATCCCAAGATGATAGGTATGACTGCCTCCCCATCTTATCCAGAGTTTGTCATCTGCTTCAACAAGACCCTGGGGGCTTGCACTGAATTCCATATGCCAACTGTTTAAGCTTGAAAGTGTACAAATGTACACCTTCAGACAGTTCAGCTTCAGTAAAGGCAGGACAGCATGCTACTGCTTGCAGGGCAACATTATACTGCTAGCCCAATTTGCTACCCTGCGAAGCAACCCGAGACAGCACTCTAGCATGATGTAGAAAATGTTAACATGGCCTGTATTACCTGCCTTGCACACGAAAGGTTATACAGGTGACACCAGATGTTCTTGGACCGTGTTAATGTATATTGGTGCATGCCAGGAAATGAACTGGCATCTGCAGCTGTTGCAAACATGCAGGGCGTGCAACATGCGAATTAACTTTTTTTAACTGCGGGAACCCAGGCAATTTGACAGCGCCGTGTGTAAAACTTTTTTCACCCATAAATTTAAACAAACTGCTTTACTGCAGTCTGTAATAGTATAGCTAGTAGAGCTCTTTTTTAATGACATAACAAATAAAAACAGGACATGGATTGCTTACAAAGAAAAAAAATCTGATTGGCAAAATTTGTTCAACTCTCACTAAAATTCACACTAATATTAGATATGTTCAGTCATAAGGGAAAGGAGTAAAAATTCTATAATATTCGTTTTACGCATTTCTATGTCAGAAACAAGTTTCCAAAGTTACAGAACTATTTATGCTAAACAGTCTGTTCAGTAAAAGAAAAAACTACTCATGCCAAGCACTTTAACTCCGCAGAGTAGTGCCAATGTCGACACCAGACAGTCTTCTCCCAACTCGATTCACTACATTTCTGGTGGCACGTAGTTGTTCATAATATGCCTGGTACATTCAGAGAGGCTCTGAAAGCAGCAAATCTCTTCAGGAACGGAGAAAATGAAAATTAGACTGGTCTGTTGATAGCCTGAGCTAGGCGGAGCAGCCATCTCTGCGTGAACTAAAATCAGATGAATGGACATCATCTTTTTAAATAAAGCTGTCGTCTGCATCTATAAAGTCTTGTGTCGATGCTGCAGAATGACGAGAACTCTGCCGTTGCTGAGCAAAATTGGTGCGAGACAAGGATGCCACCTTGGATGCTATGCTCGCCGCGGTCACTTTGCATAGACAGGTTTCGCCGGGTGTTTAAAAATACTCTCATGTGGCTGATAAAGAAACTGAATATGAAAGTAAAGCGTAGTTCTTTTGCAGCATACTGGAGAGTGTTACTTATCCAGAAGTGGCTTGGATCGCGCAGAATGGGCCATCTCACGCCATTGTTCAAATTTTACGATTTGAATAGGCCTGGCAAGGAAAGAGTTAATGAGCTGCAAGTGACTGCAAAGCACAAGCCAATTCTAATAGTTACTTTTGTGGCCATTTCAGACAAGGCAGTACCGGCCAATTTGGTCTGTGGATTTCACGAGTTCGCCGACAGTTCTTGAACATGGCTACTGAGCACACCAATTGCAGCACCCTCCGAAAACAAGCTTTTGGAACAGTGGGAACTAGTTTCCTTTGTTCACAGCACCAACCATGAGCTAGCATACTTTGCTGGCCGCACAGAATTTAAGGACTGTCTGCAACATTCCTATCCAATTACAATTTGTTCTTCCGCACAACAGTGACATTTGTGCATATCCTATTCAGGTGAAAGCTGCACCTGCAGAGATGCTATACCAAAAAGTTGCAATAAAAATATTCTGCCCAACTGTGTTGTGTGAAAATTTTCTTAGTCTAGCATTATTCTGACTGCACGCCACTGCTTACCAAAGGGGGTAGGAAAGCCATATCCCCTTCAGGTCCACATTGTGGACACGACCTAAGCCTCCTTATATTTTCGCACACAAGGCAAATTTCCACCTTTGAACACCGAGTCTGACCATTTTGACCCTTCTTGTCAAGTCTGTGGCGCCATCTCTTGCAGCTAGAGCAAAATGCGTTTGTAAAAAAAAAAAATATATGCATCAGGTCGTTTTTTGGCTGGACGAGTAAATAGCTTTTCTTTTCGCATTCTCATCTTTACAAATGATCATGAATGATACAATTTAGGGCTCGGAATGTTTCGATAGGTTAATGTAGAAACGGCACACCAATCGTCATAGACGAAGAAAAAGCGCTGCGGTGGGCGTTCAAAGTGGTGCGTCCACAAATGTGGACATGGCGCCTTAATGCCGAAAATATCAGTGGCGTTTTCTCCCCACAACGCGTAATTTTTTTGTGGACGTATGGTACCAAATGGGCTTACTGCTAACGGGTGTTGAAAACTATGCTTGTACAAAGAGACCGTTGGGCGACTCCAGCACTGAAGCGTTTTTCATGAAAATAGCTGATGGAGAAGCACCTCCAAAGAAGTGCGGCTGACCGAGCAATGAAGACCCACAGACGGTCACAAAGAACCGTCACTTAGCTGAGCCGCTGCCGACAAACACAGCGTGCTATGGACCAGTCAGGGAGGCCTAGGAGGGTCTTAGGCCCCCTACCAATATTCAAAAAAGGATCAGAGACCACCTGTGCTAGATTGTAGAACGCATTAATTTGAAGGAAGCAACAATTTTCAGTGGCGGTCAGTACATTTTTTTTCTATCGTTTTAAAAATTTTGCTGCGGTTTTTAGCAATCATTACATTTTGTATGAAACCCGAGACGGAGAAATATAAAAATTGGCAGCACTACACAAGGGGGGATGAAAAAGAGGAACCCGTGCCCTCGCACCATGGTCAGTTTAGAGCTGGCCGCTCAGCTCCATGGCTACAATACAACAATCAGCACATTGGTAGAGCAAGGGGACAGTTTGTTTCAGGTCTCCGACATAAACTGAGCAAACAATGACCTTGAAAAATTATCTCATTTTTGCAAAAGCCATGTGTAAGTAAAACAGGCCTCAAGATGCTGTCTCGCCCTTTCCACCTGTGCTCAGATCACTCGAGATCCTTTTGGTGCAGCCGGACTTGAAGCATTACTTTATGATGGAAGCAACCATCGACCCCAATTTCTGAACACGTTAATTACACCACAGTTGCGACGTGAAGGTTCCACATCCAAAAGCCACATTCGGTGCTCGAAATACCGAATTTTCCTCTGCCTGTCATCACAGAAAGACTGCTTTTATCTGTTTTATAAGTCATGAACTACAGAATAATTGCCTGAAGCGTACATTCCCACAGCTAAACATTTATTCATGTCTAACGATCAGTTAGAAAAGGCAAGCAAATGTAGTAGTGTTTACTATCATGTATCAGGTTTAAGGCGCTATGTCCACAAATGTGGATGTGAATAAAATGCTTAAATATCAATATTTTTGCGTAATTTTTTGCACATCACTTCTCCTTAGTCTACTGATCATTTATGCAAAAGATTTTTTCTTTCATGAGATTTAATTGGCACCTGAAGGGGATATTTAGAAGACCCAACATTTGTTCACTGCTTAAGCCAATAAAATAGACAAGCAATCAAACCTAACCTGCGGTACCAGCAGATGCACAGGTCTTTCCCTGGAGTAGATGGCAGCACTGTTGTACTGTTTTAGGTTGTGCTGTCCAATGGTAACGCCATTAAACAAATGGGCTTGGAAAAGGTTACTTTGAAAGAGTAGGTGGTAAAAGACAGCTTTTACAGCAACTTTTTTGTTCTGTACAATAAGTCTACAAGTGTTCCTTTAATGTGAACAGCCCACAGCACATATTGCATCAATAAACCTTACACTGTCCACACGGACAAAAAAGAAAGCTCACTTAGTAGTTGCATAAAGATGCTGAAGTGCTCCAGACTATCCGTATTTTCATGAATGCGACATTAGCACATCGTTCCTGGCATATGTATAGCACTCATACACGACAATCTGCCAGATGGGGTCAACAAGGGCAATTTGAGGTTAGCTCTTGTCAAGCTAGCCCGACAGAGAATGAACGTCAACCCCTTCTGGCAGATTAGTGCGACGTGCCCTCCTAGAACACAGTCCTTGAGGAAACGAAAGCTGAATGCCAGACTTGTGCCGCACTCCCTCACAGGGGACCAGGACACCAGGCATCAGTGAGCGCTGATTTGCTCTCAGAGGCAGAGAAGGATGCTGCATTTGTCAACAGCATCATTGCTGAAGACGAAACATGGCGTTTTCAATACGATCCTCAAACAACGAGGCAGAGCGCCGAACGGCAGTCCACAAGCCCTCCGGCGTCGAGAAAGGTGCGGCAACAGAAGGCCAAAACAAAAACGATGCTGATAGTTTTTTTCGATGCCAGAGGTGTCGTACACCACGAGTTCGTCCCACAGGGGCAGACGGTGAATCAGGAGTTTTATATCCGTGTGCTCCGAGACATGCGTGATGCACTGCGACGCCATTGCCCCGACTTATGGGCATCTGGACAATGGAGTCTTCTCCCCAATAACGCAAGGCCGCACACTGCTCCCAGCGAAACAAAATTTCTCGCCAAGCACAGCATTACTGCACTTCCCCATCCGCCATACTCGCCTGACCTCTCCCCATGTGATTTTTTCCCGTTTCCTCGCGTGAAGAGAGCCCTAAAAGGTCGCTGGATGGAGAGCGTGGAGGCCATTGAAGACGCCACGACAAAGGAGCTGATAGCCCTACCAAAAGAAGCGTCTTCCAACTGTTTCCAAGACCTCAAGAAGCGTTGGAAGCTGTGTATAAACTGCAAGGGAGACTATTTCGAAGGGTGCTGCACAAATGATTTCAATGTTATGTTAAACACATTTTTTTAATTGACTCAGTCTCGGAACTTTACAGAAAAAGGTTGTATTATGTCTTATGCAGCGCTACACAGAAGAAAACATGCAATTAAAATTAGGAGTCTACAGTCCTGAAGCAGCTATGTTCACTTCATTAATGCATTAGAGGTATTAGAAGCACCATCGTGAAGAAAAGCTGTTCGTCGCATGCATATGATTGGTGTGCGTGTGGCTGTGTAGTATTGGACCATTTAAATAAATAAATACCTCCCATACTTATAGCCGCGGGCGAGATTTGAACCCGCACTTGCCAGAACCGATCGGTTTTGCCGGCCGCTGTTTCAGACCTTTCTGCCATTGCCGCAGCCCCTCCTTGTACGTGCTGCCAAGCTCTTGCGCTATGCCCACACTGCAAACACTAGTTTGCGCAGCTGTGCACAGATGGTGCCACAAATCTGTGGCGCACGTGCTAGTTCCGAGTCTCCAAGGTGTCTGGAATGGTTCGCAAGCGGTTGCCCCACAGATTTGTTTTGTGGAGGCATGGACCCAGGACCTTCTACTATGCATACCAAGTGCAAAGTGATAGCAAAAACATACAGAAAAAAAGGGGGTGGCAAAATGTCATCTCATTATGTAAATTGTGTGACCCTACATTTCCCTGTACTGCAGTTCTGCATGTGCGCTATGCTAATGTTCACCTCTTAAAAAGACACACTAGCTCTACTTGCATTGCTACAAGTGCCTACCCAAGAAAAGGCTTCACATACAAGCCTCTTTATGTTTAATGACAATGTTCAAATAAAGGAGATGAGTCATGTAGAGGGAGTGCACTGAGGGTCCCAGATGCACCCTGACAGCATGTTTTATTCCAGCTCCCTATACAAGGTGGGGGGAAGGGGGAGGAGTTGAATACACTATGCTTACCAGGCTGCTGAGTGTGGAAGAGAAAAAAAATAATGCAAGCAGGTATATGTAGGCAGTGCATGAAGGCAGGAGAAGGGAAAGGGAAGAGAGCTGTCAGTTGACGGAATGAGAAGTGGCTCAGAAGCGACCAGCACGCTCCTCTCGGTCCTTCTTCTCTCGGGAGCGGGACCTGCGCTCACGGCTACGACTGCGACGCCTGCGCTCACGGCTGCGGCTGCGGCGTCGGGGACCTTTGGGACTCCGTGACCCAGATCGGGACCTGGGGCAGCAATACGTCACGCGTCATGTGAATGATGTGATTGAACTTGTAAAGCAATAGGCCTTTCCCAGCAAATGTCATCAGTGCATGCACGTGTTCCCGGTGCAGTGAGCAAAACATGCGCCATACTGAGGAGGCTCTCACAGGGTGAAAAAAGGCTGTGAGGCATCTCGAATCAGGAAACAAAGGCAGCGGGGGAGCGCTCGACATCATAAAAACTGGTTCAGAACCGAAAGTGGACAATTTTGCACATCGCGGCACACCTTTCTGACATCACACTGTTTACACCAGGGAGAGGTCTACTTGAAACCAAACGTTGCACTTACTAATATACACATGGTGCCGAAATCTTCATAAGCCTCAGCCCAACAACACTACGAACACTTCTTAATGTCACCAAAGATGTAAGGAATGGTCTTGCTGCGCCTTAAAAGCTCCTAAGTTTTTCAGTGAATTGTGTTCTATGCCAAAAATGATGAGCCGATGGCTCTAACAAAAAAAAAAAAAAACGCCAATAACATTTACAACGCAGCCACTTTTTTTTTTTATGAGAGGGGGGGAAGAGGGGCCACTCTTATTCAGGTGTTATTACTTAGTCACAGAACACTGCTGAAAAAAACTACAGCCATGCTGCCTGCCTCAGAAGTCAACTGCAATACAGAGTGTGCAAAACTTCTGATTTTATAGGGTTTAACAAAGTAACTTAGGCTATGAGGGACGACGTAGTGGAGGGCTCTGGATAATTTGGACTGCCTGGAGTTCTTAACATGCACCGACATCACACAGCACACGGGCCTCTAGTGTTTCACCTCCATTGAAATGCGAGCCTCGCGGCTGGGATCGAACCTGCATCTTTGGTGTCAGCAGCCGCGCACCATTACCACTGAGCCACAGCGGCGGCTGAGTGCAAAACTTTGAAAGACAGTACTGCCCCTGACCTCGTAAAGCTCCACATCACGTGCCAGACCCTGTATTGGGTTTGTGAAATGTGGAGCATTATTCTAAATAGACGGAAGTCCGCCTTTCAAAAAGAAACACCCTTTTGCTGCTTCAAATAGCTAGATGATCCCCTCAAGAACTTGAAATGCCTTTAGAACAGTGGACAACTAGAAGCTCCAAAAGCATTATGAATCTCTTCATATGCAAGATTTCAGCTCTTCAATGACAAGAGGGAAATAGCATACACACATTGCCTCATTGAAATCGTACAGACACTGAGAGCATTTTGCCCAGTGTTTCCTGGTGAACTGAACTCTCACAGCGGATACCTTAGCACCAGCTGGTGCTATGCTGAGACTTGGCCAGATTGTATCAAATACAGCTACTATACATTTATTAGTTTCTACACCAGAGCAGCATCAAGCCATTGATTTAGCTCCAACACTTGTACCCTTCAATAGCACAACACTGCTGGCCCTAGGAATGGGCACATATAGATATACAGCAAGTTTCCTCCAGTGTCATTACATTACCCTACCATCTCAAAACCTACAGAATGCTACCTTAGGTATTCATTCTAAGAAAACTCTGCACGTTTACAAGTGCAGACAATGAGCACAAGGCAGCAGGTACTATTTTGCTCAGTACAACTTGTAACATGCCTCGGGGGGAGGGGGGCAAGAGCTTACTTTGCGAACCAGTGAGAATGAGGTGCTGATGAAAATTCAGGCATGTAGCTACCCCACAGCATGCCTGCATGCATGGTGCCCTCCATCATGGCGCAATTATTCCCTATCAAGCACAAAGCAGAATGCAGGCCATGTGAGCGTGTTGCAAAGCATACGGAGTGCAATTTTATGTGTACGGTTTCTCAAGACATGAGATCCCTCGCACATAGTTTGACCACATACATGACCCAAGAGGAAGGCAGAGAAACGCAATGTAATAAAGTGTATGGCAAAGGGAAGTCAGCTGCTATAACTTTTTCCCAGAAGAGGCTAAAATGTCTTTAAGAGGTTTTTGTGCTCCATGAAAATACTTCTTTAATCTGCTGTCCAGAAATCTCCTCGTATGCTTATTCACACCCTCTTTGTAACTGCTGTAAATGGCATTATCTGTGCACGGAATGCTGATCTTTGTCAGTTATTCAGTTTTTTTTTTTTTTGCAACACACCTAGCATTTCTGGTCTGGTTTGGTTTGGCTTATGGGGGCTTAACACCCCAAAGCGACTCAGGCTATGGGGGACACCGTAGTGAAGGGCTTCAGAAATTTCAACCACCTAGATTTTGAAAGAACTGATAATGTTATTCTAAGTGGGGCGGAGAAAAAAATGTGGGCTCACCTCCTGCGGCGCTTGCGGCCATACAGTTCCCGGCGCAGCTCCCTTGAGATAGGCTTGAGGTGCATGAAGTTGCAAAAGCCACTGCGAGTGCACTCCCTAGATACAACAGGAAAGAGGGCAGCCCCTGATGACAACACCCCTCCTTTGTCCACAAAAGAGAGCACCACTCTTGACGACAAAGGCCCTGCACACTACGCCGTCACGGCAGGCCTGCACTTTGGTGTAGCGAGTCTAAATGCGCTCACACAAAAATCTCCCGTCATGCACGACAGTATCCAACTCAATGTGCTTGGCTTTGTCCCAGCCGGGGAGATAGTGTGTGTACTCCTGCACAAATAGCCATGCCAACAAATTGAGGATGTGTTATAGATGTTTATAGCAGCAGGATGAGTGGTGTGCACAAACCGTATTTCCAAAACAACATACACACAGGTTGAAAATTGGCCTTCTGTACACGTTTCAAAAACTGACCATGATGTGAAGAGGGACTGAAATAATATATACGTAAAAAAAGAACACTAAAGATAACTAACTCCGTTCTTCATAAAAATCAGTTCTATGGGTTTTCCTGAGCATGTTGGGTTTTTCCAGCACCAAAAGATGCATTTATCGCCAAGAAAACTGGATTTAAAAATGTTCCTGCTCCCCAATTCAAACTTATATCTCCACTAAAAAGGAGTCTGCGATCAGCCTTGAAGTGAATGGCTGTGTAATCAAGTCACTGGTAATCCACACCCAAAAAACACTGTCAGCACTTGTATTCCATTTTTCAGTATTCTGCAGCTTATAAAGTCTTTTTCAGTGAAAGTAGCCCTTTCACTTTGAAATGCGGTAATCTATCGATACTGACCAATTAATCCTCAATGTCCCTATATGCACCAATCTGGACCAGGAGTTGATTGGCTAAACTTTTACACTACAAAGTAGCTCAGGCATTCCCTAGAGAAAAAGAAAGAAAAAATTTGCATGAATTGTATATCAGCCTTGTTGTGCTCAATTTCAAAACTAAAATTTTTTTATTGTGCGCTTCAATTTCTGCCTTGTATGATGGAAATGCCTCAAAGACTAAAAATGCCCGATATTTGTATCAGCAGTGACAGAGCTATTAGAAAACACAACATATAATAGCGACACTATTCACTTCACTGAACTCCCCAGCAAACATATCTTGCACGCACAATAACAAACAAGCAGTTAATATCAAGGAAAAAAACACTTGTGTGGTGCTCATTAAGTTTTCTTATAATGAACAACAGGGTAAATACACTGTATCTAGCTAAATACATTTATCATACTCAAATGTTTTTGCCATAGCTGATTAGCTGCTTCTAAAAAAGCATTAAATTCAAAATTTTGGAAAACAAAAAGAAGGAAAGGAGTGTTATGAAAGTTCTCAAATCCTGGCACTGACCATGTAACAGAAACACCCTTGCAGTTGCTTAGAAAAGCATTTCTAACATGAAGCTGTGCATGAAGAATGTGTAAAATAGACCTGAAAATAATGAATGCAACCCGGGCAGTTACGTTCCAGGTGCAACCAGTGCACATGACAGCATGCAGTCATAAGAAACATTCTTAATAACCTTCTACAAGTTACCACACACCTTTATCCAGATTATCATGATATGACACCAACTGCAACCAGGTGCACATGCAACCAGGTGTACATGTTATTTATCATATGTCTACTTTAAAGCCTGAAGTTGATATCGAGGTCCTGCACTGTTGCACGTTGTGAAGCAATACGCACATTGCGAAAATGCAAGGTTCGTTCCTGTAATGTTGCAGTCAGTGCAATAGCCAAACCTAATTCGAAACTCAAGAGGCTCCCTCCACAAAGCTCGCACACTTCTGTATGCGGCAAAAAAGCAAAACAAAGCAAGCGAGGTGTTCTTTCGAGAAATAACAGCACAAAGCAGCCCGAATCATCTCTACACAGCAGTACACAAGCGAGAGCCACGTTGGTCATAGCAGCATTTTTTTTAAAATGAGTTTATGTGTCACCGATTTTATTTCATGTGCAAACTTTTCCCTCTCCTGTAACTGTCTGTGTGAGGCAGTAGCAGTGCACTCTAAATAAATAAATGAATGCAGATGGCACTTGCTTTGCAAACAGTGTAAGCAGTGCATTATACAGTCATACCTGATTATAACGAACCTGGGCAGAGCGAATAATGCTTTATATCGAGCATCCAAAGCTGTTTATTCATCATTCATATGGAACATACTTTCAACACCGAACTGCACATTAGATATATCCAGCTATGAGCGCACGCAATCCACCAATACCCACGTGTGCCGGATCCTGGCCGCCATGCCTGGTTGCACCGCTTCGCAGGACCAGTTTAGGGAGGATGAGTTAAAAGGAGCCCTCTTAGAGCTTCGGGCATTCACCTGCTTCACCCCACCTTGCTTTGCACCACTCCTGTTTGGCAGCTACCCCCCATGTGACTAACTATGCACAAGCATGTCCGGACCATAGGGAGTGCCAGAAGTAGCATCGGGAGGCAGAAAAGGGAAAGGTCATGGCTACCCCCCCATCCTTTCCCTTTTTTGCCTTGCGCACTTCTGCTGCTGCGCTCTTGCTTCCAAGGTTCTAGTCATTCCTACAGTGCTACCGATTGTACCTGCTGCTAAACGTCATCCTTCAAGTGCGATGGCAAGTGTGTCGTGGTCAAAATTACGACTAAGCAGCAGCAAGCCCTGCCTGCTCCTGACAAAGTGGAGATTATCTGCTGCGCACAATGCAGCGAAAAGGAACTGTATGTTGCAGTGCACTTCAATATTGCCAAAAGCAAGCTCAGTAAAAATTTAAAGAACAAGCTGCCCATGAGTGAGAATGCACGAGCAACAAGTGAATGCAGCTGCATTCACCAGCCAGCATTTGCTTGACTGTTCATAACCTCAAGTATGACAAACTTAGCTCGAACTTGGTGCTGAAATTCGTTAGGTTACACTGAACTACTAAATAGATTGAACCAATTCCAATGAAGCATGCTGTTCGTTATAAGCGGGTCTGACTGTAAAAGTAACTTCCCATTCACGGTTACAGATGTTATGCTTTAGCATTACAAGTATTGATTTCGTCTTGTAGTGCCATACTATCCAGGAACAGGAGCAATATATAATGACTGGGACGATCAAGGCAGTAAATTTGTAACCAGCAAGCGATACTCGCTTACCACCAGTACCCATGCCAGGGCACTTTGTATTAAGAGGACAAGAGGGACACCCACGCCGCTGTAAAGGAAGTTTCAGGGGTGCTGAAAAGCAAAACCAACAACTTCGATATTCCAGCTGGAGCTGAAAAGACAATGCTGAATATGAGGAAAAAGAAGACATCAGTGGAGAGTCCGAAGCGCTGTCGAGCTAAAACAAAAATGCCTTAGGTGACCATGAGAGGAGGCTGAAAATGGAGAACACGACGTCAGACGAAGAGTGGTGTCACAAAGCTAGAGCATATCCCCGGTTTTAGCACACAGACTGGCGCCCACGCTACAGTACAGCAAGAAAAAAAAAAAATAAGGAATTAATTAAGGCTGCAAGAAGCAGTTCAAAGCTGAAAAAAAAAAAAAATGATCTCGGTGATTCCTGAACTTCTGTGGCTACAGGGATCCCAGTGCCTGCACCGAAGAGGAAGCTGCAATAAAATGCTGCGAAAAAAGAAAAGTACGACAAAGCAGCATGGTTTTTTTTTACAACAAAGCCAGCTTTTCTTAGCAACCGCAAGGAGTTTCTGAGACAACCTGTCACAAAACCAAGGTATGAAAGTGCACCAAGACGAGGACCTTCAGTGCATTGCAAATGTGGAGTCAAACAATGCCGCCGTTTCCGCACAGCCTGTCTGCCAACCCCACCCAAGGAAGAGCCACTTACTCAGTAGCTGTCGTGGAACGCCAAGTCTTTGCTTTCAAGCTAAAAAGACAGAGCACAGGGTTACTCCTCAGAGCTTTCCAATCAGGCAGCAGGCTATCCATTGCTGCCTTCATTTCTTAGAGCTGCCAATGTATCTTAATCCATTAATAACAGTTCACTGCACAGCACTTCAGACACAATTTGTTCCAAACGAGAACACTGCACTGCCTACACAAGGATGGCAAGGAACTCAAACATACTGTCTTGAGCATGCATGACAGCTGGTGAGACAAGTGGCCACCTAGAGCTAAAGCTAACGGACAATAGCTGTCAATGATAACAGTCTGCGCTCCCTATTTAGTCATGATTAACTGCTCAGATACATGCGTAAAGCAATGAACAAAGGAGGTGAGGTCATACTGCACAAGGCAATAGTTTACAGGCACAAGTCACCCTCCCAAAAGAGAAGCGTGGAAATGCCAAGAGAAACTAATGCCCTGCTTGTCCCAAAACTTGTAGCTTCGACAGTAAGGACAACATTCTGCCACGACAAGCTTAATCTGAACTAGTCTCGCACATGGTGACTTAATGATCCTGCTGGTGGACCGACACTAATGCACAAAGCATGAGAAAAGCAAAAATACGATGGGGACAGCTTCAAGCATCACCCACATGAAGATAAATCACAATTGTTAGCCCAGTATGCTGCCTCCCCCATCACATTGGATTCTGAACGTAATAAAGCATGCCTTTCAAGTATTAAACTGAATAAGTGTTAAACCTGAAGAAAAGTTTGCACAATGCCAGAAGAAAATGAAATGTCCATATTTCTGTGCAGTGGGCACTACGACCCTCCCAACACAGATCAGCATTTTGACCAAAGCTCCAACACCTGCGCCAGTCAAACATAATCCCTACACTGTTCTTTGCTTTCAATTATGAGAATACCTGTGATGCCAGCAAAGAACAAACTAAAACTGGAGATTATAAAAGCAGTCAAGACCTCAAATGGAAATTGGCTGACAAAGCACAACACTGCAGTAAGAATTTCTAAGCCCATTCAAAATTGCATAACAAGACAACTGCAAAGCTACAACAAGGAAGGCATCCTATGATAGCTTAAAGCTTGCCAACTAGACCATCACAATGAGCTATATGCAAAGCAGCAGACACTAACAAAATGTAACGCATCCAATGGTCATGGATTTGCAGTAGGAGCAGCAAAGCTCACTCCTAACTGTGTCAATTTGCTGACTGTAAATTTATACACACCCTGGTCATGTATTTTGCGAACACTTCCATACTTCCTTTTGCGCATGTAATTATGTGACGATATGGTGGACTAGTACCCTGCTAGTGGGTGCTAATTAACAAAAAAAAAAAAAAAACACAGGGCATCGGAGTACAGCCTTAGTTACAAGCATTCAAGGTTAAGCTAGGCAGGGATAGCACTAATGCTAACTGCAGGTCATAAATAATCAAAGAATAAAGTGACAATAGTTGTACTGCATATGTGAACCCAGAATTACAAAGCAGATACAAAGCATTCCGGCGTACGTAGCTTGCGTGCGTAGTTATCAGCGCTACAACCTTACATTGAATCTTTACCTGCCTGCCTGCCTGTTAAAACAACAGCTATTACTACAGTGTAATCTCATTACAACGTATATGGTTTTGAGAGATATTCGGATATAACATACCAATATGCCATGTTTGGTTGGTTTTCCTGTCTTTGCCATTTACTTAGGTTTGTTTACTGCTGATTTGGTTCAATCGTAAATTTGCCTGGTTCGCACTTCGTTACAGCAGACTTTTCTGCAGTAAACAGTGGTAGACTTCACGTGCACCTCGGTGTAACTACAATCGGAAACAAGTCAGGAATGCAGCGGCGCATGCCCCTCAAGTTCCAAGTCATCCAAAAGTTTGGATTCGAAGCAATTTCATGTAGAGAAATATGCACACAGAGTGCATGCCTGCAGGTAGGCCAGAACCAGACTGGTTTGCAGCAACTGCGACGCAAGTGATTTATTCCATATATGGTCCATAGAAAGCACACGCGCCTCAGTGTGAATTAGGTTGAACTCTCATACCATAGTGGTGTGTAACTGTACATGTATCGGTGGTGAGCGCTGCCCAACCAAGCGCAGGTGCACTTCTCAAATGGCAGTGAATCTTTTGCACGCCTGACCTTAGCTTGGCTCAGATCCACTTTAAATCAAAAGCATCTTTCAGGGGCGTTAAGAAGGAATAAACCCGTTTTTGCCTGTAGCTATGCACGGCTTGTAGAAAACTTTTGTTACAACGGACTCAACTACAGCTGTGAATCAAAATCTGTTATGATACAAAAAAATGACGATTTTTATTATTTTTCCAATGCGAGAAAAAGACATTATCTGGGAAAACACATGAACCAAACCACCTAACTTTGAAAAATGACACTGTTGAATAAGGCACACCTATGAACTGACACTTTCACTTCACAAAAATGTTAACATTTCTAGGTGCAAGATCTGAGCAGATCTTTTTCTAGTTCCCGCAGGATTCAGACCGCCTTTTGTGCTGTCCTTAGCGCGGAAGAAACTTTAGCAACACGTCCGATCCACCAAAGGAAATGACAGAAGTAGCCGGAAGCTCTTCGGCGTTGTTTTTGGATGCTTCACCCTCTTGCAATAATGCTCTGCATAGAAGCCACCGCAGTGGCTCAGACCCAGCCTGCCTGCAAGCGCACCGTTATAGTGATCAGATGCCTCGCCACCTTGCCTGCGGGCACTGGGAAGAAGCTGAGTTTCTCATCTTCCTGTCATGCTGCGCAAGGCCCGCTAGTTCGCTAGCGCAGTTTTTCAGATGCTTCTCCCCTATGCACATATATGCTTAGCAGAGAAGCCACACTGCAGAAGACTGCCGCTGCATTTGTTATTTACGTCACGTGCACTTGGGCTCAGCTCACTCATATCATTCTACCGAAATTAGTAGAAATTTGGAACCTAGTAGCCGGGAAATTGCGTTATCCACAAACATATCAACCAAACAGAAAATAGCAATGGGACATTTTCATTGCCCACAATTTTGAGCATATAAACCGGGAACATGTTTAACTGTATTCTGATTTTTCAGACTTCTTTTACAGCAGACTGAAATCTTCGATACTGTCAAGAGCTATTGTAATGAGACTATACTGTATTATGACAAGAGCTGGCGGGATACCATTTGTTGCATCTCATATGTTTTCGTCACATCACATTCATTTTCTACATTACTCACAGCTTCCACAACATAGCACATAGCTGCATGAAGCTCAGAAAAGGGACATCTATTTACTAAGAATCCAGCAGTGCATTCACTTGATATTACCGATCACTCAATGATTCATTAATAATCCAAACCCTATGACTAGAGGTATACAGTATGATTACGCTGCCTGCGCAGCAGCTAGAGGGCAAGTAACCAGTAATCGACCTTACAACAAACATGACAATCCTCGAAGCCAACAGCCAGGTTTACAATTACATTCCTGCACCATGTTCTTCAACCTGTGAAATACAAAGAACCCTCCAATGGACTGCGTGATACAAGACCCAACTTCAGTAGCGTGAAAGAGGACAACTCTCCTGAGCTTGTGCAAACTACCAGTGACGCTAAGGAGATGACATTGTGGCAGATAAGTTATAAACAAAAAAGTGCAGCTATTGCTTCAGTTGCTTGCCTTTGGTTTACTGTCATATAGAAAGAACTGTTTTTATGCACCTGCAAGTACCAAAAATAAAACTGTCATATACAGTAATAAAGACAACCCAGTACTTGACAGAAGGACAACTTGGAACCCACAAGGATGTCTCAATTTTTTCCAGAATTTTCAAGCTTGATCAAACCGATTCGAGTCTCCGGGTAACTTTCAATGTTCCAAAGCAGGACAATGCCGGGCACAATGCCTCTGTTCATAAGGAAGTACAGCTGACAAGCCTGAAATCTCAAGGCATAAAGATGCATAATCTACAGTACAACAAAGGACCCAAACAAGCAACACCAATCACTGCTGTGACCTCGAAGATGACTAGCAAAGAGAACATGGAGACTCGTGGACCAAACATGAATGAAACTGCATCACTGCAGTCCTCACTTCACGGATAGCAAAGGTGAGACAACGGAAGACTGCATCAGCCATTTAACAGCTGTTATTTATGAGGAGGGCCTAACATAAACCACAACTGTAACAAGCAGTGCAAAGGTAGCCTCGCCTGTAAGGTCACAATGAAGTCCAACTGCTCAAGGAAGAGGCTACAGGTCACTCACCCCATCTCATACTGGCGACAGCAGGCCTCACGGAAGTCGGTGACTGGTGACAGCTCCGAGTAAATTGGGTGGCCAGCAAACCATCGATTGTTCAGGTCTGCCACTGCTTTTTCAGCATCTTCTTCCCTGCGAAACTTTGAAAAAAGAACACAGCAGGTGGAAGGAGGGAAGCACAACTTTGGCATTCTGGGGTGAGAAGACAATCACTTCTCACTCTTAATTAACCTGACATGTTAAAGGGGCTCTGAAAGAGACTGTCAATAAAGTTGCGGTACGCCTGGGATGTTAAAGGATAACACTTCATGAGTATCCTCCAGCAAGAATTTTTTTAATGTATTTGTTAGAAGCAGAGTTATCTGTAGTCAAGATTTGAATTGCAGCTTTTTCGGGCCTTTCCCTTTTCTCTCGTCACTTACAGCACACTGAAAGGTTGGCGCTCCTCCGCCAGCCAGCTGCTGACACACACGGTAATTACCCAGGGTGAGGTGGGGGGGCTTCCTGATTCCCCGAAGTGACGCGGCTGACTTGCCACAACCATGGCAGCTGTGTGACGTCTGAAAGAATCTAGCCAATAGCTATCCCTTCATCGACATGCCTAGACATGTGACATGGAGTTTTGAAAAGTCGCTGGAAACGGCTCGCCAACTTCTATGCACGATTATGGGTTCTCTGCTATGTGTAAAGTCTATTATTTGGCTCAGGTGTTCACGACAACACAATGTAGTCATTGAGGAAGTTCATGTACTCTCCTCAGAAGGTTGTTTCAGGGCTCTCTTCACCTCTTTCCCTTTGTAGGTTTCAGTGGTTTTTTTTTTTTGTAAAAGCTATGGCATTTAAAACCTCATGCAATACACGAAAACAAAGCTAAATAAATATGCTTTTTAGGCATACAAGTCTTAACAAATTGCCCATTGCAACAGAAAATTTTATTTGTCAAAATTGAATAAAACTTGTTAAGACAAGTTTATATCGAAATAGAAAAACAAAATGTTAAGAATTTCCTGAAATATTCAAAATGTTCGGAATTCTACTGGCCACTATCTGTGAAACAATCGAAGTTCTATCTTGAATAGAATTCTTGCTACAAAACAGTAGCTAAAAACCCACTAGTTGGGCACTGGAGCATGGCTGCTTGTGTTTCAGGCTGGTTTCCGTCATCACCGATGTCAGAACTGAATCCCATTGAAGAGACAGCATCTCCACACTCGCGTTTGCTCGGGTAGCCGATAAAATAAATCACAAAGCGAAGCCTCTCGAGATTTGCGACGTATTGGAGCGCGTGGTGCGTGCAGAGGCTGCCAAGCGACTTGGAGGCTATCGCGCTTTCGGAAAGAGTGCGAAAAATGCCACCTTATGGGGAAACAAAAAAACTACATTGAAAACGAAGCTTCAGTTCTCCGACTACAAGCCAGATGAGTAGCATACCCATAAGCAACGCGGAAGGTTCCGAAGTCTGCGCACGAAGTCATCGTTAGGCTAAGGATGCTCAATGGGCACAACAGAGGAAAAGTTAATGCAATGCGTGCCTCAGAGTATCTCTATTTAGGCGACTGTGCCGAGTCACAAAACTGACCTGATACAGGTAGTACTGTCGCGTTCACACAGACGCAACTAAACAGAAAAATGTGCCTCAACCCTGAAAATTAATTCCATGGCTGTTGAGTATGGCACAAATCAGCCAGGTGATGTATTCTTAATGTTGAAGTATGCAAGACAAAAATTTTCAGACAGCATTTTGTGTCACAATGGAACTAAGTGCATTATATAATGGTGATTAAAAGAATCTGCCACACTACATTTGCACACACACAAAAAGAAACAAAGGATTCCACAAGCTTTAAAACCCACAAGAAAGAAACTAAACAAGAAAAAATTCTTGCAAAGCATTCAGCTAAATGTCACACAAAATGATGCATAATGGGTGGATCTTGCTCACCTTGACATATACATTGCCCACGAGATGGTCACCAAGGTTGTCACATACATTCATCTCCTCAATCTCTCCATACTGCAATGAGAAAGCGAAAGCCAACAGCACTCAATGCTGAACAAATATGCCCTCAGTAGGAGTGAAATAAATGCAAAAATAGAAAGAGATCAGTGACACACCAAAGCCCTAATTTGTATTGGATGCAAGCACAAAAGATTCAAAGTAATTTTGTTTCTGCCAAGTGTGTTCCAAATATTATTTCAATATTCTTTTACTGCTAAAGTATTTCAATACCCTTACGATTTGTCTTTTTTTTTACTAAACAATATTCCCAAGTGTTCTTGAGAAAAATTTAACCATTTCTTTCAAAGCTGCCACAAATGCAGTTTGGCTTCACAGGCCTTCGAATGCTATGGCATTAAAAGCTTGCAAGAGAGCTTGAGTTTTCCTTGCCTTTTTTGTGGTCATATATTTTATAAACCATATGCAAGTTTAAATGCGAATTAAGATATAAAATCATGTGCGCAGGTGGAAAGCGAGAACAATGACTTCACATTTTAAGGCGAAAGAATTTATAGGCTCATGACTCCCCACCGGGGATGTTCACAGAAAAGTGTCACACTATAGCTGTCAATCAAACGTGGTTGAGGTGTCCACTGAGATTTGAAAATCTGAGAGCTACTGCATCCTTTCCTCAAAACACATGCTTTTGCATTCCTCCACATCAGCAGACAAGTGTTCTCACAGTTAAATAGTAATTAGTTAATTAGTAATACCAGTGGTTGGCGTAGTATGTCGTAACTGGGAACTGAGTATACGATAATGCAATGCACAGGTGCCAGCAGACAATGCACCTGCGCTTCAGCCTACTGCACATGCGTGTGACGTCACTGAGTGGAGCCACCATCCTTCGAGAGGAGCGCTCCCCAGGCAAGAAATCTTGCCAGACGCCGCCTGCATGCCGATCTGGAAGGATGCCACCTAAACGCTCTCCTTTGTCTCCAGCAACAGACAACTCCTAAACGCCGATCTGGAAGGATGCCGCCTAAATGCTCTCCTGTGTCTCCAGCAGCCAAGCGCGCGAACGCTAATGAACGTCAGTGGAAGTGTCGTGAAACGAACAATTGTGTAGTCTTTAATCAACGTCTTCACCAAACATCAGCAACACAAGCAGCAACACCGCACTAAAGGCTTTTGCCTAACCGTACTTTAGGTCAACAGAGTGGCCCCCTGAATTTTTAGGTGTGCTGTGCCTTGAGGCAATTAACTGGGCTTTGTTCTAAGCTCATTCATAAGCAGTAATGGAATGAATATGTGTGCAGGATAGTCATGATATAATTCTTTCTGTAAAATTCTATACGATTCTTACCATTCATTCACCTGGTTGACTGACTGACTCATTGATTCCAGTGAGGATATATATAGGGCAATAATGAGGGGCATGAAGAATCAGAATATGTTCTTTCCAGCGCACCCTTCGATGAAAAGCAATGCTCCCTTTGCATCACAGATGTGCTTTTAGCAGTTTCCACTAAATGGCGCCAGTGTTATGCATTCCTTGGATGAAGCGGTAGCTGTTCCACAGAAACTTTTTTTCAACAAGGCAGATGTCACTATGCCATAACAGCTTTGGATATGGAAACTGAAATGAACGCTAATGTATGCCGAAACTCACTGATTACTGTGTGGCATGTAAGATCAGTTTTTTGGCACATCACTTTTGCCAGTGTGCTATCACCACCACGCTCTCCGATTATGGTTTTCGGCATAGGGATACATAAAAACAGGCACATGCACAAACAAATTCATGGTACAAATCTTTTACACCATTTCTAACAAAGCTGTCACAGACTTGAGCACATTAGACAGCAAGAATTCTGTAGCACCAAAAAAAGAAACTGGGTGCTTAAAATTCAGTGATTGATCCATTTAAAGCATTAAATGCTGCAAGCTTGAGAGGCACTTAAATAGCACACCATAATCTATTCCCTTTAGCCAGCAAAGCGGTAACGTGACTGATGATGGGAAGGGTGCATCGTCTAAAATCTGACGTTGCGTATATAAACGCATCTTCCGCAAGGAATAAACAATTGTTAGTTCGCGCTTGTTTTGTGTGTGTATTGTCTTGTGTTGCTCTTGGCGCATACGTTCGCATAATAATCCCTTTAGCCTATGATATTTAGGAGGGCACCCAATCGAGTTCCTCATTCTTTCACAGAATGCAACTGCGCTCGAAGAAATAGCACACAAGGTGAAGCTGGGAGAAATGCAGGATTAAAAATAAAAATTCACTTTTACAGCCGCTTAAGACATCCCTGAAAATCCAGTGCATGCAACAGTACTTTTGAACGTGCAGGTACAGCAAAGTAAACATCACCTACCTTGTCCTCAAGCTCAACAAACACATCTTCAAAGAAATTGTCAAAATGTTCCTGCATTTCCTCTTCCGTCATATTGGCCACTGAAAGAAAAATCAAAACACTCATCCCTTTTCTGTTCATGACAAAAAATTCACCCGTGTTGCGCTCCCACGTGCTTTTCCTTTTTGTTAACTGCGTTCAGGTGAATAGCCAAACGATTCTTGGCCGATCCCCCAGTGTGGGTATGTGCCATCTTTTGATAGACTAATAATAATAATAATAATAATAATAATAATAATAATAATAATAATAATAATAATAATATTGGCATATCATTACCACACACTGTAAAATTATATGTTCACACAGAACTCTGCATTACTGGCACGGAACTCTGAACTGAAAATTATGAAACGCATGCGAAAATTTCCTGCTATCATGTATTCTCAAACTTTCTGGGAGTGGTTTCCTTCGTCGCAGCCGTCGCTCCCTATTTTTCCCCTTTTAACAAGGGCATATCTGCGCAATGAAAAAACAATGCGGGGAGCGCTCCATTTCCCCGGTAGTCTCAGCTCTCTCCATGCACGTCTAGGAAATTTGCAGCTTGCTTAGAAATAATCGTGACAGAGTAAACAGAACTTACAGTGCGATCCATCAGCAGTCTGGGCCGAGTTCTGAGGGTTGTGGTAGAGGTTCTGCAGCAGAACTGTCTACAATTGAAAAACGCGAAAGGAATAAATAATGACAAACAATACGGCCACATTCGACTCAAACACGACAGGCCATTTACGTATGTAAAGCACTTGCAAATTACCTGGCTGAAAGTAGGTTTGTTGTGAATCCTCGAGCACCTGTCGCCATGTCGACAAGCTCCAATCTTGAAGTAGAAGGAGCAGTTGACCCTGCCAGAGCGGACAGTCAATGAGGTTTGCAAAAGCGAACAGCAAATTCCAAGATCGATTCACGCTAGGCGCAAGCTGGGAGGCCAATATCGCCATGAACCCCGCTTGCTTGGCAAAGGAGGCGCTGGCTTAGCAGGGCAAAACCAGACTAGCGAGTCTCTACTTCAAACCAGCAAAGTAAAGTGAAGTATCATTAAGTTATAATGCCGCTGATTATGACGCCGCGCAGCTGTATGATGTACTGCAGTAAAAACAAAAGATCCGCTACGAAGCTTGACGACGTTGGGAGCGTTATGGCTGAAACGTAGGCAGTTTGTTTAGGCGGGTTCTCTAATAAATAACAAAAACCCAGAACTGAACCCGGCAACAAGTGTTACGTGATCTCACAAGTAGAAATTCCGTTCGTAAGAATATCCGTCAGAGCAAAAAATAAAGCACTTACTTATCTTTTTCGGTGCCGAAAATCGACGCCAAATACTCCGCCATTTTGGCTGCACGAGTTCCTTCGATGAGGGCCCAGGACGGCTCCTACCACCATACACTTCAATGAAATTTTTGTATTTGTAGAGAGCGCTGTAAATTGTTTAATATTAAAGGCAAGTGATGCATGATTATTGTATAAAATATTTCGCTAGTTTGCAGAACAATTTTTATGCTGATGTATAAATATTTTGTTGATTTAATTTATTTTCGTATTTTTGTTGCTGAATATTACATTTAGAAAGATACGGAATGGAAATAGAACAAAAACGAGGGGCAGCCGTAGTTTTTCTTAGAGTGAACTGTAGTTTTTTTTCTCGAATGATCGTGAAATTCGAAACTAAATACAACCTATGAACGCATGCATCAGATTTCTCTCTCACCTTGGTATCTCCTCGCCTTAGGAAAGTGGCGAGTGTGTTGAATCACAGGAATGGCAGAAGGCCAGTATCGTCAGTGAGCTGTGTGTAAACACCTGTTTTAGCGTTTGTCGCTCGGGAGGATTTCATCGGGCGCGTCCGCAGCCTCTACTGACCATCACAGAGTGAGTACACGTCAGCGTCAATGGTGTCTATTGTTGAAAATGTTCCTACTGTGATCAGATTGCTTTCCAAACTTTGATCATTACAAGTCGCAAGTTTGGCGCTAGTTTAGGCGATCTGCTACAGACGCATAACGGTAAAGGTCTCCATTCGAGACAGGGCGGCAGTGGGTGACCCATATTCACGAATTCACTTTCTACCTTGGCACTAGTGGCCTACAATACGATGGCGGTCTCTCGACTTCCCTCACAACAACGGTCGCGCGCAGGATTTCCCAGTTGCTTCTAGGTCAGGGGGTTCACTGGCCTCGTTGAGAGAAAGTGTACGAGTAAAAGTAGCCTCTGTGGACGTCCGCAATCGCCGCTGAGCCGCCTTCCTTGACGGCTGTTTCTGGGTTCCCGCAGCACCATGTCGGACTCGGATATGGCTCGGAACCCGTTCGCGGCGCTGTTCCCGTCCATGGTGGATGTGCAGGCCTTTGTCCAGAACACCGCCGAGGTATCCCCTCGGGATTTTCCGCTGGCAGTCACCGAGAAGGACCTTGCAACCCGTCGGATGGAATCCGAAGAGAGCTCGCCACAGGAGATCATCAGTTCTGCAAGCCACGTAACCAGTGGCGTCAAGCCCGATGACCAGCATGCGTTGTCAACGGTGTTTGAGGATATATTCAGGGTCACCGTTTCTGGTAAGGCGTCTGAGCATTTTAAACGCGACACCTGCACGTGTTCTTCCTGACCGTATACTGCACGCAAGCGACAGTGCATCGCGGAAGTGCGTGATCGTATCGGAACTTGTCGCGAAACACGCAGGAGCACACAGCCGACGCGCACGTCACTCGCCTTCAGCGCCAGCGGAACGCAGCTTCCGCGGCTGCCAAGACGGGAGAGGGCCGAATGAGATACTGCGTGCCTGCCAAGCCGGCTGTGTAATGAAAGTAAAATGGCACGCTTGCGAAGCGCACTGTGGCATTGGCCCATAATGACAACGATTGGTATTGGGCGAGTAAAAAATGCGCGTGGCAAATAACTGAACCTGCTGTAATAAACACTACCTTTCCTTGTAAAGTGTAGTTACAACTGGCGTCTAAATGGCTACAAGCAACATATATCTTCCTTTTGCAACTCTAATGATGTAGTACATCATCTTGTCCACCTGCAGTGATGCTGTGATGCTACGTGCAAAAGTGAAGCGCCTAATTTCATGTAATAGCAGCAGGGCATGCACTACTGCAGAGCTCATGTGTAATGTAAGCAGTCTGTGGCTTTTTTTTTCTCTCTCAGTGAAAGCTGATGCATTCTCGGCTTCATATTATGTGTAAATTTTAATTAACTAGTTGTGTTTAAGCACCGTTATCAGTATACTTTCTCATAGCATTCAAGTTGGATTTCCAGGCCAGTACCCAAGCACAGGTCTATTAGCATTTTTTTTATCTCATGAAGCACACTGCCTAGCATATTGCACTGTTTGAAGGGCGTTTTGATGTTACCATGACGTGAACACATATTTTCTTGCAGCCATGCATCTTATATAAAACAATTCTTAGTATGTCTAGCCACCGAGAGTTGGCCTAAAACTCGGAATGTTTTGCGTAGCACCTGTATCCACAGTGACATCTCACAGCAGATGCCATCATTGTGGCAATATAACCAGTTACTGCCACTACTGACAGTCTGCAAAAGGAAGACTTCTATTAACATGTGTATACTGATGCCACTTGGAACTATTTTTAGTATCTACCTCCACATCCGTTTGGTTTTGAAAAGTTGTTAATCGACATGGTAAGCAAACCACATTAGCTGATATCTCGGACGATGAAGAAACATAGAGGCGACAAGGCAAGTGCTACTACTGACTGTTTTATTGGAGCAAGCAGGCCACAATCTGTACAAGAAAGGAACATTACATGGCCAAATGCGGGAACTCCAAACCTTAAGGTAAATCTATCAACAGCAAGATAACTGGTATGGTTACAGGAGACCAGGTGATGAAGACGCATACATGCCAGAATATCAGACATGCAAGGAGCTGAGGGTGCACTGCCAAAGTGCGGATGAATTTTCTAAAAACAGATCACAGCGAAAGTAGTATCAAAACTTCGTAGTAAAGCAGAGTCAAACAGTCGTAGCAAAATCAGTGTCAGGGGAAAACCTTAAAACGAAAACACTAGAACTGTAACCATTAGCAGTCAACAGCAACAAGAAAGCCAACAGGGAAAAAGTAAAATGAAAACAAGCTAGCAACACAGGTCCAACGAAAGATTTGAATGTGAGCCGTCCTTACAGGAGTCCGAGATAAAAGCAAGCACAACAGACAGGCATCAGAGAGAGGCCATTGAAGCTTGGCTTATTTCCAAGGATAGTGACCGGTGCATTAGCACCCCATCAGTTTCGCTATTGGAGAAAGAAATAGCCTTTTTGGTTGTTGTATAAATTGACACCCTTTTATATTTATCTTTTGACCTGTGTTGCTGGCTTTTTGTTTGTTTTTTGTTGTTTCTGTTGTCTTCTAACAGCTGTAGTGTTTCTGTATTTAAGTTTATCCTTTAACCCTTGACACTGTTTCTGCTATGACTGCTTTTGCTATGATCTATTTGTAGCAAATTAATCCTTGTTACGGCAGTGCACCCTCACCTCCCTGCGTATCTGACACTCTGGCTTGTGCGCGTGTTTATCACATGTTCGAGAATGTCAACAATGCAAGCTGAAATCATGCCATGATTAAAGAGCTCTGAAACACCTTCCGAGGAGAGCACATTAACTTGCTCATTGTGTTGTCATGAACACCTGAGTCAAAATAATACACTTCTGCATGCAGCAGAGAACCAACAGTCACGAGCGGAAGTTGGCAAGCCCTTTCTGGCGACTTTTTCATGCTCACACTCTCCTCCGTTGCACGCTCCTGCGTATACCAGTTCAGAGATTGCTACTGGTTAGATTCTTTCAAACGTCAGGCCGCAGCCAATAAGCGGCGTAACTCCGGCGGGTCAGGAAGCTCCGCCCCCGGAGGTGGGGCCGGCAGAGGAGCACTGACCTTTCAGCATTCAAGGAGTGACGAAAAGAGAGGGCAAGGCATGAAGATTCTGATATTCAAATTTTGACTACAGATACTCCAGCTTCTACAAAGCACATTAAAGAAAAATTCTTGCTGGAGGATATTCGGGACGCAGCATTCTTTGACATCCTAGGAATACCACAACTTTTTTAGAGCCCCTTTCAGAGCCCCTTTAGGTTTGCTATGTGTCTTGTACATGAAAGGATTGTGTAGCTGCGCTTGTGCTTTGCAGTTGGCTAAGTTCTGACATTAATTTGTCAAGCGAGTATATGGAATAATGAAGCATGTTGCCTGCTCATTCACAATTATTTCAGATGACTGCGGTTTAAAACCTAGCAAAGGACCCTGCTGTGTTCTCCTAGAGAACTTCAGGGATACCAAAAAGTGCCTTGGGCTTGACTTCCTTGATGAGGTGGGCAAAATTGATTTTTCTAGCCATTTGCACATCTCTTTGTGCTGTAATAGAAGACTGCGGTAGATGATTAGAAGTCGTCTACTAGAAAAGAGGAAAATAAGATAGCTTGCTTTAACACATTATTGGCTACTCAGTATTGTTGAGATCTGCACTATTTATCTATGTTTCTTGTCCAAGCAGGACCTTGTTTATAGCCATTTTGAATGCATCTTACTCAAAATTGCTTTGTTTCAGGTTGTGTTTGAAAGACTTGTTCTGGACGACCCGCAGCACCACATTGTGCAAAAAAGTTCTGCCGCAAATGAGATTGCTGATGCATCAGAGTCAAGAGTCTTTTTCTATTTGTATCAATGCTACTTCAGGCTTCAAAAAATGGGTGCCAAACTGAAGGTGCGTATTTTTATCTAGCACTGATTGTGTAAAATTTCTTGACTACAGTTGTGCAAGGCAGCACTGACGCTTAGAAATTTCCCATGGCCATTAGGGGATAGGAAAGGATTTTGCGCAACATTGATTTTCAAAACACTGCCGCCGAGTTGGACTTAAACCTGTAGCAAGCCTCGTAGAGGAATTTGTGTTGGTACAAATTTTTGAGTAGAGGAGTTTTTTTTTTTTAATTCCCCTGATCAGAAGTTCTCAGTGAGAAAAACATGTTTCTGAATAATTTTTTGTGAAAAAAAAAATCGCTATTTTGTCATCAGCTAAGCAAGGCAAAGACACGCAAAACATTGTGGGCATATTTAATTGCGTAAGTGCAACTAAGTGTTTTTCTGTACCATTTTTGTTGTTAGATGGGGTGCATTAAATAAAATGGACTTGGATCATTTGAAACTTTTGCCATCTCAGGCGTTCAGCCACTCAGCATCGCAGCTGAATTTCTTTCTTCTTGCTTTGCCTCTGGAGTTGTTTTTGCAATCTAGATCACCATAGAAATTCCTTTGCGGGGCCTTATTTTCCCTATCCATCAGTAATGGGACTGCCTGACTGCATTCAATTACAGAATGAAGACTTTAAAACCATTGAAAAAACAATTATATCTCAAGCTTCATCATGCCTTTGCTATTGTGACATTTACCCTGGTAAAAAGATACAGGAACAGGTGTTCTACCTTTTGGAGGAGTACCATGAAGACACAGGTAAGAGTTTCATTTTCTGGAAAGAAAGTATCGGGTTACAGATGTGTCATGCGATAGCGTGTTTGGAGCTTGCCTCTGAGATTACTCTCATAGGTGTCGGAGGACTGCAGCCTTCATGAGAAAAAAGGAACAGTTCACAATATTGCAGTGTTGTCTAAATGAATGAAACACCTCTGAAATGGCATTTTATACCCTAATTTCATTCTCTCATTGCAGTTATTTAAAACTGGAATTAGAGTTGCACAAAGTAAGGCTAATTATTAATTATTAGGTAAGGTCACTCTGGTGAGTGCAGTTATGTTGGGAGCAAAAGTAACAAAGCAGAAGAATAAAATCGGGTATGCTTTCAAAAAGAAGAAAGAAATCTCATTTTCAAACAGCCTCATAAACTGACAAGGTTGTGGCCGAGTGGTTTGGGCGTCCGCCTCAGCTGCGGAAGGTGGCTGGTTCGAAACCCACCGCCGGCAACCCACCGGTAAAAATGGGTACAAGCGTCCCCCGGCCCGGCGCCCGGCTTCCTCAGGGGTGTACGCTTGGAAGAAGCTCCGCAAACCCCGCTGCGCCCTCCTGGGCAAAACCAGTTTCGAACACAATCAGCCTGCAAAGGTGGTTCGTGAGTAAGTTGAGAGGTCGCAACGAGTGTTGCGAGTTAGGTGAAGTTTAAATGAGTCCGCTCTGCGAGAGTTCAGCAGATGAAAAAAAGGGCCACAAATGGGCTTCTACCGCACGAGGCGGATTTAACGTTGTTGACGGCGGAACTTATCGCTGATCCATCAGAGCAACTGTGGTCAAGACCCTTTTCCCAAGCATCTCACCCAGAAGAGCTGAGCACCAGGCCGGGGGAAATCTTGTACCCATTAAAAACCGGTGGGTACCCGGCGGCACTGGGGATCGAACCCAGCACCTCCCGAATGCGAGGCGGATGCTCTACCACAAGGCCACCGCTTCGAGTGGTGTTGTATGATCATGCAAGCATGGCTAAGAAAAAAAAAAATTATTGTCATTTTGCATCCCTTCTTTATTCACTCAGAAAATAGGTTTTTTAGAGTGGTAGAGACACCAAAATTTTTGTAGTGTAATTTTGCTTTCAAGTGATCCGTAAGTCATTAGTAAGCATAAATTGCCACATGAAATTTGCCTACACTCAGTCCCTAACTTATAATTGAATTTATTCTTCCATGCAGACTCATTTTTGGTTTCAGCAGTCAAAAAATGGTTTTGACATCACAAGTGAGCAACAGGTCATCTGAGGCTTACAAAAACAGCAGTATAATAGTTCTTTGTTCACTTGCTGCTTTTCCAGCTACTGGAGCAGTTTAATGCAAGAGTGAATGAATTAAAACGACAAAGCAGCGATTATGTTGCACTTTTTGAATGCTTCACATGATCTCGTATT